>WNWK01037034.1:0-18750 GCA_009830355.1 Cherax destructor
AAAGGAGAAATGGGTTAGGAATAGTGGATATATTTAGAAAGTGAGGGTAGAAAATGAGAAATATAATACAGTGGACCCCAATAATGAACAAAATTCATTCCAGAAGCCTGCTCTACCTGGAGAGAATTCCAGGGTCACACTTCGCGCCCGGTCTGTGACCAGGCCTCCTGTTGACCAGAGCCTGATCAACCAGGCTGTTACTGCTGGCGCACGCAGTCCAACGTACGCAACCACAGCCTGGCTGATCAGGTACCACTTTAGGTGCCTCCAGTGCCTGCTTGAAGACAGCCAGGGTTTTGTAATCACCCTGATGTATGCTGGGACGCAGTGAACAATCCTGGGCCCCTGACACTTATTGTGTTGTCCCTCAACGTGCTAGTTGCACCCTGCTCTTAAATGGGGATGTTGCACGCCTGCCGAGTCTTTGCTTTCGTAGGGAGTGATTTCGGTGCAAAGTTTGGTACTAAGCCCGGATTTTCCATGTGTATAAATAATGTATCTCTCCCCCTGCGTTCTAGAGTAAATGTTAGGAACTTCAAGCGTTCCAGTAATTGAGGTGGTTTATCGAGTTATGCATGCCGTGAAGGTTCTCTGCACATTTTCAAGGTCAGCAATTTCACCTGCCTTAAAGGTGCAGTTAGGTGCAGCAATATTCTAGCCTAGATAGAACAAGCGATCTGTAAGTGTCAACATGGGCTTGCATCCCTGGTTTTGAAGGTTTCATTATCCATCCTGTCATTTTTCTAGCAGATGTGTTGCTACGGTGTTATGGTCCTTGAAGGTGAGATCCTCTGATATGATCATCCCAGGTCTTTGTATATATATAGTATATACATGTATATAGTATATATATATGTATATATATATAGTATATACATGTATATATATACGTATAGTATATACATTATATATATGTATATATATAGTATATACATGTATATATATACGTATAGTATATACATTATATATAATGGTATATACATGTATATATATATGATATATACATGTATATATATATGGTATATACATGTATATATATATATGGTATATACATGTATATATAGTATATACATGTATATATATAGTATATACATTATTTTATATATATGTATATACTTTTGGTATATATGATATATAGTATATACATGTATATATAGTATATACATGTATATATAAAAGTATTACATTATATAATAGGTATATACATGTATAATAGTATATATATATATATATATATATATATATATATATATATATTATATATATATTATGTATATACATGTATTATTATATATATGGTATATACATGTATATATATATATATATATATATGGTATATACTTTATATATATATATATATATGTATATACATG
Source organism: Cherax destructor (assembly GCA_009830355.1). Taxonomy (NCBI): domain Eukaryota; kingdom Metazoa; phylum Arthropoda; class Malacostraca; order Decapoda; family Parastacidae; genus Cherax; species Cherax destructor. The sequence continues at coordinate 1,374 of WNWK01037034.1, forward strand.
TATATATATATATATATATACATATATATATATATATATATATATATATATATTTTATATATATATATATATATTATATATATATAACATGTATATAATATATGGTATATATATATATATATGGTATATACATGTATATATATATATAGTATATATATATATATGTATATACATATATATATATATATATATATATGGTATATACATGTATATATATATATAATGGTATATACATGTATATATATATATATGGTATATACATGTATATATATATATATATATATATATATATATATATATATATATATATATATATATATATTGGTATATACATGTATATATTATATATATATATATATGGTATATACATGTATATATATATATATATATATATATATATATATGGTATATACATGTATATATATATATATAATATAGTATATACATGTATATATATATATATATATATATATATATATATATATATATATATATATATATAGTATATACATGTATATATAAATATATATGGTATATACATTATATATTATATATATACATGTATATATATATAGTATATACATGTATATATATAGTATATACATGTATATATATATAGTATATACATGTATATATATATAGTATATACATTATATATATATAGTATATACATTATATATATATAGTATATAATAATATATATATATATATATATATATATATATATATATATATATATATATATATATATATATATATATATATATATATATATATATATATATATATGCAAGACAACCACTATGAAAATAGAAGAATTCCAAGCGCTTCGTGACTACTCACATTATCAAGGAACTATAAAAGAAAACGTGAGAAGAAGGCTTATAAAGAGGCAGAATACACCTCACAGTCACATCACACTAACAAAGACAACACCTCACAGTAGCGTAACATCTCACGACTCTGTGAAGAGGAACATAAGAAAGGACCTGAAACTTTTCCAAAGAATTAAGATTAGTCCAATTTATCATTAAATTCTTCCCAAATTTTATTAATTATAAATGAATCCAATTTATATAAACCAATAGAAATATTCATATTATTTTCAAAACTGCTTTTAATGAAACATGATTCTATTATATTCCTCTCAACCATGGACTTGCTTGATACAACCTTCTCAGCATTTTGAAAATCAATTGGATGGTTAAAGTCTCTCACATGAATAAATAGAGCATTAGAATCTTGTCCAGTTCTAATGCTATATTTATGTTGTTTTAATCTTAGTTCAAGACTTTTACCTGTTTGACCATAATAAACTTTATCGCATATTTTACAGGAATCTTATAGACACATCCGTCAGCATTTTGGGGGAATTTTTATCAAAAGTCTTTTACTGTATCAAGATTTTTAAATACAACTTTGATATTAAAATTTTAAGAAAAGAAGGCATATCAACCAAGTTTTCATGGTAAGGAGAACCAACATATTTTTGGTTGAATAAGGTTGGTTGTCCCTTTTGGATTGTAAAAAGTATTTCTAGCTATTTTAAAAGATTTATCAATTATGTTTCTTGGGTATTTTAAATCATTAGCTATTTCATAAATTTTAGAGATTTCTTCATCTATGAACTCTGGACTACAAATATAAAGCTCTAAAAACATAGAAGAGAAACCGACACTTTAACTCTATCTTGATGTGAAGAGTAATAGTGTACATAGGAACAATTATTTGTAGGTTTTCTGTAAATTTAAAATTTAAAATCAATGTTACCCTTAATAATAAAAACATCTAGGAAGGGCAATGAGTTATTTACTTCGAATTCAACAGTAAAATTTATAGAATGAGCTAAGCTATTTAATTTAACAAGGAAATGGTTTATGTCTACATTCTTAGGCATAAGGCACAAAATGTCATCAACATATCTATACCACTTAGCTCTATTGGAAGGATTGTGTTAAGTAATCTTGTTTCGAAAAATTCCATATATAAATTACTAAGAACAGGTGAAAGAGGATTTCCCATTGCCATACCAAACTTCTGAGTGTAAAACTCATCATTAAATACAAATTTTGCATCAACAATACAACAATACAGGTCCTTTCTTATGTTCCTCTTCACAGAGTCGTGAGATGTTACGCTACTGTGAGGTGTTGTCTTTGTTAGTGTGATGTGACTGTGAGGTGTATTCTGCCTCTTTATAAGCCTTCTTCTCACGTTTCCTTTTATAGTTCCTTGATAATGTGAGTAGTCACGAAAGCGCTTGGAATTCTTCTATTTTTTCATAGTGGTTGTCTTGCATATTTTGATATCACCTGTTTACTGTGATCTTTTGCACATATATATATATATATATATATAATATATATATATATATTAATGGACAAGCACCTAGTGTACCTGATCACGGCTGGCATGCAACATACTGGTTGATCAGGCCCTCATCCATGAGGCCTGGTACAGATCGCACGGGCTGACTGAAATCTCCCAGTTACTCCAGGTATAAAAGAAAATTTAGAAGGACTTAATTTTATTATATATATATATATATATATATATATATATATATATATATATATATATATATATATATATATATATATATATATATATATATATATAATATATATATATATATAAATATATATATATATATATATATATATATATATATATATATATAAAAGAGAGAGAGAGAGATTTTATCTATGAACTCTGGACTACAAATACGTAAAGCTTCTCTCTCTCTTCTATATATATATATATATATATATATATATATATATATATATATATATATATATATATATATATATATATATATATATATATATATATATATATATATAAAATTAAGTCCTTTCTAAATTTTTCTTTATACCTGGAGTATAACTGGAGAGGGTTCCAGGGGTCAACGCCCCCGTGGCTTGATCTGTAACCAGGCCTCATAGTGGATCAGGGCCTGATCAACCAGGCTGTTACTGTTGGCCGCATGCAGACCGAGTTGGTCAGGTACCAACTTTAGGTGCTTGTCCAGTGCCTGCTTGAAGACAGGCAGGGGTCTATTGGGAATCTCCCTTATGTATGCTGGGAGGCAGTTGAAGAGTCTTGGGCCCCTGACACTTATTGTGTTGCCTCTTAATGATGCGACCCACACCAGTCCACTAACACCCAGGTACCCATTTTACTGATGGGGAACTATGACAACCGGTGTAAAGAAACATGCCCAATGTTTCTACCCTCGCCAGGAATCAAATCCAGACCCTCGCCGTGTGAAGAGCTTTAGCCACCAGGCCACAGGACACCATAGTTTAAAAATGCATTTTTTCATTTAAATGTAAACATTAATAATTTTGTACCAAAAGAACCTTAGAAAACTTACCTAACCTTATTATAACAAGCACAATTTAATTTAGCCTAATCCAACTAAATATATTTTATATAAATTTACAGTAATTTAATAATAAACACAGTGAAATAAAAAATTTTGTTAGATTCATAATGATTTTTGCAAAATTATTGCATACAAATTTTTTCTTGCACTATTCAGCAAGAAGAGCGTTGCTATTTAAGCCAAAATTGTAAGTTTTACCTATTCGGCAATACTGTGTGTGTGTGTGTGTGTTTATATATATATATATATATATATATATATATATATATATATATATATATATATACAGTGGTCCCTCAGTTTTCGTGCATCGCCAAACTCGAACATTTATGTAAGTGTATTTTCGTAAGTGCTTGTGGAAGTGTATTTTTGGGTGTCTGAAATAGACTAACCTACGTGACATTATTTCTTAAGGAGGTAAATTCGTTCGGTAATGGCACTTGAGCAGCATTCTGGAACGAATTTTCGGCGAAAAACGAGGGACCACTGTATATATACGGTGGACCCTCAGTTAACGAAAAACTTCATCCCAGAAGCTTCAGTGCCATTACGAACGACATTTACTTCCTTAAGAAATAATGTCACGTAGGTTAGTCTATTTCAGACCCCAAAATACACTTCACATGCACTTACATATTATACTTACATAATTGTACGATTCGGGGTATTCGTTAACCGAGGGTCCACTGTATATATATACACAGTGGACCCCGAGTTTTGGTCACCTCGGAAATCGAACAATTATGTAAGTTTAATATTGTAAGTGCTTTTGTATGTGTATTTTGGGGGGTCTGAAAGGACTAATCTAATTTACATTTTTCCTTAAGGAAACAAATTCGTTCAGTAATGGCACTTGAACAGCCTTCTGGAATGAATTATGACCAAAACTCGGGGGTCCACTGTATATATACATACAGTGGACCCCCGAGTTTCGTGAGCATCGCGCTTCATGAAATTCGACTTTCAGGAACTTTTTTCATGAAAATATATCTTTGTGTTTCGTGATTTACCTCGTGATTCGGCGGTGGTACGGAACGCGTCTGGAGTGGCCTCCACCGTCCGCACGTACACAAAAGCACCCCACACAACATTCACAGGCAGTCTGGCATTGTATATCAGTGAGTGACCATCTCCCCACACGTTCGTAAGATACATTTCGTAATACCATTCGTTTTTATGCTTGCAACTACTAAATAAGCCACCATGGGCCCAAAGAAAACTTCTAATGCCAGCCCTTTGGTAAAGAAGGTGAGAAATACGATAGAATTAAAAAAAGAAATCATTGCCAAATATGATAGTGGTGTGTGTGTGGCTGACCTTGCCAGGATGTACGGCAAACCCTATTCAACAATCACTTCCATCGTGGTGAAGAAAAAGGAAATCAAGGAAGCTGTTGTTGCAAAAGGGGTAGATATGCTCACAAAAAAAAGAGATCAAAAATACTCGAAGATGTTGAAAATTTGTTGTTGGTGTGGATCAACGAGAAACAATTAGCGGGAGATAGTGTTGTGCAGTCGATAATTTGTGAAAAGGCAAGGTAATTGCATGACGATCTTGTAAAGAAAATGCCTGGAATGAGTCTACCTGGAGTCTACCTGGAGAGAATTCCAGGGGTCAACGCCCCCGCGGCCCGGTCTGTGACAAGGCCTCCTGTTGGACCAGAGCCTGATCAACCAGGCTGTTACTGCTGGCCGCACGCAGTCCAACGTACGAACCACAGCCCGGCTGATCAGGTACCGACTTGAGGTGCTAATGTTAATGAATTCAAGGCCAGAAAAGGCTGGTTTGAGAGATTGAAGAAGCGTAGTGGAATACATAGTGTTGTAAGGCATGGTAAGGTTGAAAGTTCTGACAAATGTGTGGCTGAAAAATTCGTTCAGGAATTTAAAGACTATGTAGAGGCTGAAGCATTTCTCCCTCAACAAGTGTTCAATTGTGATAAAACAGGCCTCTTTTGGAAGAAAATGCCAAAGAGGACCTACATTATGCAAAAGGAAAAGGCACTGCCAGGACACAAGCCTATGAAAGACAGGCTTACTCTTTTGTTCTGTGCTAACACTAGTGGGGATTTCAAAGTGAATCCTTTACTGGTGTATCACTCTGAAAATCCCAGTGTTTTCAAGGAAAACAGTGTCGCCAAGGTTAATTTGTGTGTGAAGTGGAAGGCTAACAGTAAGGCATGGGTCACGAGGGAAATTTTCTTTGATTAGTTTAATGAAGTGTTTGGCTCGAGTGTGAAGAAATACCTTCTGGAAAAGAAATTGCAACTCAAGTGCCTCCTGGTAATGGACAATGCTCCTGCTCATCCTCCTGACTTGGATGACCAAATGGTGGAGGAGTTTAGTAGTTTTATCAAAGTAAAGTTCTTGCCCCCTAATACCACTCCTCTCATCCAGCCCATGGACCAGCAGATCATTTCAAACTTCAAAAAACTCTATACCAAAGCAATGTTTCAAAGGTGCTTTGCCATAACCTCAGACACTCAATTGACCCTAAGAAAGTTCTGGAAAGATCACTTCAGTATCCTCCATTGCATAAACCTTATAGGTAAGGCTTGGGAGGGAGTAACTTCCAGGACTTTGAACTCTGCTTGGAGAAAATTGTGGTCAAATTGTGTCCTCGACAAAGATTTTGAAGAGTTTGAGGCTAACCCTGTTGACCCTATGCCAGTTGTGCAATCAATTATGGCATTGGGGAATTCCATGGGGTTGGATGTGAGTGACAAGGATGTGGAAGAGTTGGTGGAGGACCACAGTGAAGAGCTAACCACTGAAGAGCTGCAAGACCTTCAACTGCAACAGCAACAGACAACAGCCGAGGAAAATGCTTCACAGGAGGAGGAAGAGAGACGGAAGGTGCCTTCTTCAAAGATTAAGGACATTTGTTCAAAGTGGAGTGAAGTGCAAACGTTTGTGGAGGAACATCACCCTATCAAAGATACATATTGTATGCCGTGTCTGTGACATGTTCAGTGGCAATGCCTTGTCCCATTTTAGGCAAATTTTAAAGAGACGCCAAACACAGAGCACTCTGGAACAATTTTTTTGAGCGACAGGGTTCCTGTGACTCTCAAGCTGGTCCTAGTGGCATTAAAAAACAAAGAAGGGAAGTAACCCCAGAAAAGGACTTGTTATCTGAAGTCTTTATGGAAGGGGATTTTCCTTCCAAACACTAGGAAATTCTCCATCCTCTTCCCTCCTCCTGTCTTCCATACACCAAGAACAGTCTTCAATAAAAGTAAGTGTCATGTTATTATTGTTTTATACTTGATGTCTTATTGTTTTCTGTATGTAAATCTACATATAAGCTAAAAAAAAAAATTTTTTTAATACTTTTGGGTGTCTGGAACGAATTAATTGGATTTACATTATTTCTTATGGGGAAAATGGTTTCGCCATTCGTGAATTTCGCCCTTTAGCAGACTCTCTGGAATGGATTAATCATGAAACTTGAGGGTCCACTGTATATATAATAATATATATATATATATATATATACACACACAGTGGAACCTCAGTAATCGAACTGCTCCATACTCGAACAATTCGATATTCGAATGCTTTGTTCAGTAAACAAATCACTTGGTAGTCAACCGTTTGCTCGTCACTTGACCAAACATGACCTGCCAGAACTTCGCTGTAAACTGTTTCGTGCTTCGCATTTTTTGGTGTTTTTTTATATTATTTGTATACATAAGTCACCATGGGGCCTACCAAAAAGAAAATTGGTTGGGAAAAATTTGTTCTGTACTCAAACAGATTGGTACTCGAACAGCCTTCTGGAACCAATTAAGTTTGAGTGCCAAGGTTCCACTGTATATACACAGTCTCTCCTCACTTAACAATGTACTCATTTAACAACCGCTCAGACCTACAACCAGCTCTCTGATCAGTATGCATACCTAAGCAATGTATATTAAAGTAGATTTCCTCTATTTTGTTTATTACAATATACACATACAGTACACTACTGTATAAACATTTAAAAATATACTAAAAATGTTATAAATGGTGCAAAGGTGACATTAAAACAATATCTAAAGATGGCTGACACAAACCCACTACCAGTACAGTATGCTCCTCGCTTAATGACCAATTCGTTTACCGGCTTACTCTTAGGAATGGAACTCCGTCATTAAGTGAGGAGAGAATGTATAATGTGTGTATATATATATATATATATATAATATTATTTGGGAGGAAATAAAGGAAGGATATAGCAAAAGATGGAAGGAAGGGAGGAGGGAAGGAAGGAAGGAAGGATGGTGGGAAGGAAGTTATATATACAAAGCAAACTTGCTGGAAACTTGTGTTGAAAGCTCACATAGACGGAATGTATAGACCACATTCTATATACACACACACACATGTACACATATACACACATGCACACACACACACACACAGTGTTTAAATAATATCTTCTTGCTTTTATCTCTTATTACAGATTTATTACGCGTTTAATACCTGATTATTTTCGTGTATAAAATATCTTCTCCTTCAGTAAACATATTTCCAGGGTGATTATTACCCAGTTAATTTAAATAATATTCCTTTGTTATTACTTTGAAACACTCAAGGACCAAGCAGGTGGTTCAAACCCTTGTAACTCCACTCAGCTCTTACATTCAATTATCGTGAATTTTCAGCGTGTATGCAAATGTACATATGTATATATTTTTTTGCAACAGTAAAATTCAGTGGACTTAGAACTCTCTTGTATTGCAGTGTTATGTAATGTTGTTATTATATGTGTTTTATTGTGATCCTGTGAACACTTGATAGTTCTCTCTGAGTGTTTTGTTTCGTGTTCTGTGGCTGGCTTACTGCCAGTGGTCCTGATTTCTTCCTGATCTCTTGCTGTGATTCCTTCCTGTCCTAGTGAAGCTGGCTTCTTCCTGATCTCTTGCTGTGATTCCTTCCTGTCCTAATGAAGCTGGTTTCTTGCTAGTGTTTCTGGCTTCTTGCTAGTATTCCTGGCTTCTTGCTAGTGTTCCAGGCTTCTTGCTAGTGTTCCAGGCTTCTTCCAAATCTCTTCATTTCTTTTATCACCACCCACGCTAAGCCAGACTCTTACCAACATTCTTGGCTTCCCAATTTCTTGGCCTGCTTCGTTTTTTACCCCAGCAATGCTGGTGTTTTTATTGACTCTGTATTTACATTCAAGCAAAAACACTCTTGCTACTAACTCTGAATCCTAATTCAGTGAAAGACTTCAATTCCTAGTGGCTCAGTATTTCTGCTCCCTTGATCTAAAGTGTTCCCATCCTGGTCAACTTAGCCTCCCACAGACTCCATATTTCTGCCGTGTGGAACCTATGACCTCTTTTTCAGTGACACGTTCCCATCCTGGCAAACTTGGGCTTCCACAGGCTGCCTTGTGAAACCCTTGACCTCTTGTTCAGTGCCTTGTTTCCCATCCTGGCAAACTTGGGCTTCCACAGGCTGCCTTGTGGAACAATTGACCTCTTGTTCAGTGCCTTGTTCCCCATCCTGGCAAACTTGGGCTTCCACAGGCTGCCTTGTGGAACCCTTGACCTCTTGTTCCCCATCCTGGCAAACTTGGGCTTCCACAGGCTGCCTTGTGGAACCCTTGACTTCTTGTTCAGTGCCTTGTTCCCCATCCTGGCAAAGCAGGTCGTTTTTCTTGGTCTCAATTTCCATTTTGTCTAAGCTGGGATCTTGTCCATCGCCATGAACTCATGCACTGGTCATGATACCGAATATTCCCTCCAGTGCCTTCTCGTTTTATTAAATCTATGTTCTTCCAACAGATTTGTGTTCTCACTCTAGTTAAACAAAGATATGTACCAGCTCTGTATTTTCTCCCTAATGAAACCAGGATCTCGGAAGATTTTGTGTCCAGGTTTTAATGATTCTGGGCCTCTCAGAACTTCAAGTTCCTGTCTTAACAACACCAGGACCTCTGATCCATGTCGTGTTCCCATCGTAATATACTCGAGCCTCTTACAACCCTCTAAAACTACCTTAACAGAATCAGAATCTATTATTTGGTTTGGGTTCCTTCCCTAAACATACTGGGACGTCTTGTTGCAGTCCTAGCAAGTCATGCTTTTACTGGCTTCATATTCATGCCCTAATGAACCCGTTCAATTTTGTGTTCTTGGCATAATGAATCTAGACCTGAGCATCATCAGTTCATCATATCAAATGCTGCTTCCTCTTCCTCCTCCTCTTGCTGCTGCACTTCACCCCACCCCCTCTTCCTCCTCCTTCACGACATGATATCATATGCTGTTTCCTCCAGTGTCTGGAGCCAGCTGAAGATCATCCAAATCCAGACATGAGAATCATTAGTTCATCATATCAGATGGTGCCTCCTCTTCTTCCTCCTCTTGCTGCTGCACCTCGCCCCACCCCCTCTTCCTCCTCCTTCACGACATGATGTCATATGCTGTTTCCTCCAATGTCTGGAGCCAGTTGAAGATCATCATGTTCCTCTCATACTTAGTGAGCGGACGACCCCTGTCACGTTCCACATCCCTTGCAGTGAGACTAAGGTTCTTGTTGTGGGTGGCAGATGCTGCTACATGGGTGCTTGCAGGAGCTGTGACAGGCAGCTCAACTTCCTTCTTGATAATTCGGAACACATCTTGTGCTGCCTGCTGTCGTGGTGGAACCACTAGTGTCACTCCACCACTGTCGATCTGTCAAGAAATGAGGTGTTAAATGTATCACTTGATAGTCCAGGATGAACCAAAACATAATAATATTTTTATTTCTATAAGTACATGTACCTAGCTGACATCAGTGACATACTACTATATAGAAAGCTCTTGTTATGCAGAGCATTTCCTGCAAATTAGGCCAATTTTGTCCCAGGATGTGACCCACACCAGTCGACTAACACCCAGGTACCTATTTTACTGCTAGGTGAACAGGGACAGCAGGTGTCGTCAGGAAACACATCCTAATGTTTCCACCCATACTGGGGATCGACCTCCGGACCACAGAGTGTGACCTGAGTGCACTACCAATCGAGCTACAGGACACCTTATTTAGTTAAACAAGCATTACATAGAGAAAAGGAAGAATAAAAAGGTACAATACTCATTTTTCAATTGTGATCAGGCGTAGACGTGTGAATAGTTCATTACCTTTGTAACTTGTTCAGTTATCAAAACTTTGTGGCCCAGTCCCTGGACCCATTATTTACCTCTGTAATGTTGAGGCACAGTTCCTGGACCCATTATTACCTCTGTAATGTTGAGGTACAGTCTCTGGACCCATTATATACCTCTGTAATCTCTTTGACTACCGTCCAGAGGATGGGTATGGGGTGCATAATAAAGATATTAAGCTAACAACATAATGAAAAGTGTCAAGTTAAACATGTCAATGGAGACAGTAAATAACCATGATAATTTCTCACATTATCAAGGAATTGTTCCTTGATAATGTGAGAAAATCGTTACAAAGTCAGATTACTGCTAGGCAAAAATTAGGCTATAAGTATCTCTGGCAGAATAGTTTGTATAGAAGTCAGTGACATGAAATGTGAAGTGTGTGGAAGGACAGGGATCATCCTGGTGTCAGAACATTCATCTTTCAGAGACACCTTCAATGCAATTCCTACAAGGCTCATACAGTGCTGATGCAATCCCTACAAGGGTCATACAGTGCTGATGCAATCCCTACAAGGGTCATACAGTGCTGATGCAATCCCTACAAGGCTCATACAGTGCTGATGCAATCCCTACAAGGCTCATACAGTACTGATGCAATCCCTACAAGGCTCATACAGTGCTGATGCAATCCCTACAAGGGTCATACAGTGCTAATGCAATCCCTACAAGGGTCATACAGTGCTGATGCAATCCCTACAAGGGTCATACAGTGCTGATGCAATCCCTACAAGGGTCATACAGTGCTGATGCAATCCCTACAAGGGTCATACAGTGCTCATGCAATCCCTACAGAATATGGCAAACCACATTATGTTAATTGTGGAATGCAAAGAGCACAGTTTTTGTATCTGACATACCAAAAGGGCAATTGGTTATTGCCAGTTTGCAACATGCTGGTACAGGGTGGCCCAGCAGGTGCTAAGGCTTTCTGATAGTTTGAGAGCAAGGCTGGAAAGCCTGGGTGAAGTTACCTCACAAGGAGGGACAGCCCAGAGAAGTCAGATACTCACCAGCCTCATGATGGTTCTCAACACACTAGATCTTTCTGTATGGGTGTGCTGTAACTCTCAAAGCTCTGGCTGTGGGTCATCATATGACTAAGACCCACGTCAGGAAACACTTGTCCTGTTTCCTGACAAACCTTACCTAACCTGTAAGAGTGATCTCAAACCTCAGAAATTGGAAATGAATACTGGCTGATGGTGTGGTCCTTCTCAGAGCATTATCAAGCCTTTTTTCTTTTCTTTTTCACTTGTGACTTAATAATAAAGGCTCAGCACTAACAGACACGGCCTTCATATTTTCTTTAGACTTTGTGAGCTAGTTGTGAAGAGTGCATTCACTCAATTCACTATTCATTGTCACTCATCCATAATCATTGTGCATAGTGTAAATAATTCTATATACGTCCTGGTGGTGGGAATATATGTTAAACTAAAACTGTCCCCTGGTATATACAGTGGGGGACCTACATTTTTGGAGCCCTGAACCTTGAATTGTTATGGAAAGGGAGCCCTTCGCAATTCCTTATACAGTAGACCCAAAATTAAGCAATATGGACTAAAATCGCTTCTGGGGCCCCCTGGGATTAGGGGCTTCATTAGTGTCATAGTAGACCTGCCTCTGTGTATATACATCATTGTTGACCACTCAACTGACTGCCTGAAAGTTGGTATCTAATATTGCCTGATACCATACATGGATAGCAAGCACTTGCCACCAGGCCACGGTGCCCCATAGCCTGGTAGCTAAAGCTCTCGCTTCACATGGCGAGGGTCCGAATTCAATTCCCGGAAGGGGTAGAAACATTGGGCATGTTTCCTTACATCTGCTGTCCCTGTTCACCCATCAGTAAAATGGGTACCTGGGTGTTAGTCGACTGGTGTGGGTCGCATCCTGGAACAAAACTGACCTAATTTGCAGGAAATGCTCTGCATAATAAGCGGCTTTCTATATATTAGTATGTCACTGATGTCAGTTATGGTCTGTATACCTTGTACATGTAATTGTAGAAATAAAGATATTATTATTTTTTTTTTTTTTTTTTTTAACACATCGGCCGATTCCCACCAAGGCAGGGTGGCCCGAAAAAGAAAAACTTTCATCATCATTCACTCCATCACTGTCTTGCCAGAAGGGTGCTTTACACTACAGTTATAAAACTGCAACATTTACACCCCTCCTTCAGAGTGCCGGCACTGTACTTCCCATCTCCAGAACTCAAGTCCGGCCTGCCGGTTTCCCTGAATCCCTTCATAAATGTTACTTTGCTCACACTCCAACAGCACGTCAAGTATTAAAAACCATATGCCTCCATTCACTCCTATCAAATACGCTCACACATGCTTGCTGGAAATCCAAGCCCTCGCACACAAAACTTCCTTTACCCCTCCCTCCAACCTTTCCTAGGCCGACCCCTACCCCGCCTTCCTCCACTACAGATTTATACACTCTCGAAGTCACTCTGTCTCGTTCCATTCTCTCTACATGTCCAAACCACCTCAACAACCCCTCCTCAGCTCTCTGGACAATCGTTTTGGTAATCCCGCACCTCCTCCTAATTTCCAAACTCCGAATTCTCTGCATTATATTCACACCACACATTGACCTCAGACATGACATCTCCACTGCCTCCAGCCTTCTCTCGTTGCAACATTCATCACCCATGCTTCACACCCATATAAGAGCGTTGGTATAACTATACTCTCATACATTCCCTCTTTACTTCCATGGACAAGGTTCTTTGTCTCCACAGACTCCGAAGTGCTCCACTCACCCTTTTCCCTCATCAATTCTATGATTCACCTCATCCTTCATAGACCCATCCGCCGACATGTCCACTCCCAAATATCTGAATACATTCACCTCCTCCATACTCTCTCCTCCAATCTGATATCCAATCTTTCGTCACCTATTCTTTTTGTTATCCTCATCACCTTACTCTTTCCTATATTCACTTTCAATTTTCTTCTTTTACACACCCTACCAAATTCATCCACCAACCTCTGCAGCTTCTCTTCAGAATCTCCCAAAGCACAGTGTCATCAGCAAAAAGCAACAGTGACAACTCCCACTTTGTATTTGCTTCTTTATCTTTTAGCCCAACACCTCTTGCCAAGACCCTCGCATTCACTTCTCTTACAACCCCATCTATAAATATATTGAACAACCACGGTGACATCACACATCCTTGTCTAAGGCCCACTTTTACTGGGAAATAGTCCCCTTCCCTCCTACACACTCTAACCTGAGCCTCACTATCCTCATAAAACTCTTCACTGCTTTCAGTAACCTTCCTCCTATTCCATACACCTGCAACATCTGCCACATTGCCCCCTATCTACCCTATCATACGCCTTTTCCAAATCCATAAATGCCACAAAAACATCTTTACCCTTATCCAAATACTGTTCACCTATATGTTTCATTGTAAACACTTGGTCTACACACCCCCTACCTTTCCTAAAGCCCCCTTGTTCATCTGCTATCCTGCTTTCTGTTTTACTCTTAATTCTTTCAATAATAACTCTACCATACACTTTACCAGGTACACTCAACAGACTTATTATTATTATTATTATTATTATTATTATTATTATTATACAGGTAAGATATCTGAAATCATGACACTGAATCAACATTTTGCAAAGGCTAATATAAATCAAGGGAAGGGAAGGATATCTATTAGACCAAGATTCCTTCACCGTCAAAACTTCAGCGGCGATGCCTGTGTTTGGAATGCGAGTTAAGAACATAAAAATGGAGGAACACTGCAGAAGGCCTACTGGCCCATACAAGGCACGTCCTTATCAAAACCACCCCTTCCCAAAGCTACCCAAGAATTTACTCCCGTACACACGACACCAATCAAACCCAGCCCCTCCCACTCAGATATTTGTCCAATCTCTTCCTAAAGCTACCCAGGGCCCTAGCCTCGATTACACTACTTGGAAGACTGTTCCACGCATCGACCACTGTTGTTGCTGGCAACAACAGTGTGGTTGATGAGTGGAGTCTTGCTACTCCCAGGCATACCTTGACCCCTGCAGTGGCTGCTCCTCCAGCATCAAGGTCGACCTCGGACTGTGAGAACCGTTGTAGAGCCTTGTAAGTAGTCACCAATCTCCGCTTCAGGTAGTTCTGACGAACCTACAAAAATTTAACACCTTATCATTACTGTCTGGAGGATGAGGAAGAAGAGGAAGAGGGAAAAGAGAAAATGAAGTGCCAAGTATTGGAAGAGGAATCATAATAAACAGTTATACACTGGTGTATGAACAGTGTCATACACTCTAACACTATATCTTACTGTCCAAACATAAAACATCACAGGATATCTCAAATCATCTAATATAAGACATCAGAAATCTAAGTTGCAACAGTGACTCTCAACCTGGTCCTAGTGGCATTAAAAGAAAAAGGCCAGTAACTCCAGAAAAGAACTTGGCACCTGCAGTGTTAATGGAAGGGGATTCCCCTTCCAAACACTAGCAAACTACTCCATCCTTTCTCCTCCTCCCGTCTTCAACACATCAACAACTCTTCAATAAATGTAAGTGACATGTTATTGTACTATATTTACATGTATTTCTTTATTGTTCATAAACTTGTGTGTACATAAATGCATGTCTTATGTTGTAAAAAAATATTTTATTTTACTACTTTTGGAATTCTGGAATGGATTAATTTTATTTCCATTACTTCTTATGGGGAAAATAGAATCGGATAACGATATTTTCGGTTACAGATAAGCCCTCTGAGACGGATTAATATCGCTAACCGGGGTCCATTGGTATTTTTGTTTAATAAATGTATGAAAGAGGGGAAGGTACCTAGGGATTGGCAGCGAGCATGTATAGTTCCATTATATAAAGGGAAGGGGGATAAAAGAGAGTGTAAAAATTATAGGGGAATAAGTTTACTGAGTATACCAGGTAAAGTGTATGGCAGGGTTATTATTGAAAGAATTAGAGGTAAGACAGAGAGTAGGATTGCAGATGAGCAAGGAGGCTTTAGAGTGGGTAGGGGATGTGTAGATCAAGTGTTTACAGTGAAGCATATATGTGAACAGTATTTAGATAAAGGTAGAGAAGTTTTTATTGCATTTATGGATTTAGAAAAGGCATATGATAGAGTGGATAGGGGAGCAATGTGGCAAATGTTGCAAGTGTATGGAATAGGTAGTAAGTTACTGAAGGCTGTAAAGAGTTTTTTTGAGGATAGTGAGGCTCAGGTTAGGTGTGTGGGGGAGGGGGGAGATTACCCCCGGAAAAGTAGGTCTTAGACAGGGGTAATGAAAATGGTTGTTTAATATTTTTATAGAGGGGTTTTTAAAAAAGTAAATGCTGGGGTTTTGGGGGAGAGGGGGGGATTAAATTATGGAGAATTAAATCAAATGGAGTTGACACAGTTATTTTTTTGTATGATACTGTGCTTATGGGAGATTCTAAAAAGTTGAAAAGGTTAGTGGACGATTTTGGGGAGAGTGGGAAGGTAGAAAGTTGTGAACATAGAAAAATAAGGTGATGAGGGTATAAAACATTTAAATAAAGAAAAATTATATCACATTGAGAGGATTATGGAAGAAGAAAATGTTTTTCAGATTTTTGGGAGTTGATTTTCAGCAGAGGGGTTTTATGAAGGATGAGGTTAACCATAGAATTGATGAAGGAAAAAAAGGGGAGTGGTATTGAGGATCTGTGGAGACAAAAACATCCTGGGGGCAAAGAAGGGGGAAAGTCGAAAAATAGTGGTACCAACACCCTTTTATGGGGGGGATGGGTGAAAGCTGCAGGAGGGGAGGCTGGAGGCAGTGGAATGTCCTGTCAAGGGAATTTTGGTGTAAATATTATAGAAAAATTGAATGTGGAAATTAGGAGGGGGAGTTATAAAAGTATTTGTCAGAGGGCTAAAAAGGGGGTTTTTGAGGTGGTTTGGTCATTTAGAGAGAATGGATCAAAGAGAATGACTTGGAGACGTAAAATCTGTAGGGAAGGAAGGGGGGTTGGGGTCTCCGAAAAGGGTTTGGGGGGAAGGGGAAAAAGGGGGTTTTGGGGGGGGCTTGGGCTTTCCCGCAAGTGTGAGCTGTTAGATAGGAGTGAATGGAGACAATGGTTTTTTGGGGCATGACGATCGTGGGTTGAGCAGGGTAAATTGTGGAAGGGATTCAGGAAACCAGTTAATTGATTTAGTTGGACTGAGTCCTGGAAATGGGAAGTACAATGCCGCACTTTAAGGGGGGGTCTGAGATAGTGACAGCTGGGAGGGACTTTTCTCAGCTGTAGTATTTTTTCTGCAAAGACAGTGAATTTTTATGAGTGTGGTGGGGAATGATGATGAAAGTTTTTTTTTTGGGGGTTTTCTTTTTTTTTCATGGGGAAAATTGTTGAAAAAAAAAAAAAAATATATACTATACGTGATTTTATATATATAACTTTTTTTCTTTTAACACGTCCCCGTTCCACCAAATAGGGGGGCCCAAAAGAAAAAAAGAAAGCCCCTTTTACTTTATAATATATACAGGAGAAGGGGACGCCCCTTTACCCCATTTTAGTCGCTCTTCGACACGCATGGTTACGGAAAGAATTCTGTTTCCCCTTCCCATGGAGAAAGAGGAAATAAGAACAAAACTAATAAGAAAATAGAAGAAACCCAGAGGGGGGTGGGAAAATGCTTGCATGAATGTGTAGTGTGACCAAAGGAAGGGGAAGTAGCAAAAACTGAATTTTTATGTTTATGGGCAGAAAAAAAAACCAGCAATCCACCATCATGGTAAACAATTACACTCATTGGCAGGCGGTAGTACCTCCCTGGGGGTTTCTGTCAACCAACCCACTACC
>WNWK01037035.1:0-12500 GCA_009830355.1 Cherax destructor
CTCCCCACTCAAAATCGTGTCAGATCTCTAGTGAAAATCGAAGATTTGCTACGGGAATAGTCCCGGAGCTAATATAAATATCCTGCGAAGAACTACTAAAGATACACCTAATAACACGAGAAGAAGAGACAAAAGAGATGGTAATTACTACAGTGTCTCACAGGGTTTATATTCATTAATCTCTGTAATCGTTCTGTTCAGCCCACAGAATGAGTAGCAATGAACTGTGTGCTGAATACTGATACCAGAGCGATCAAAACAATCACATGTACTTATACTCTGTCTCTACAATGTAGAGACAGTTTCAACTTTTATGCAGGCATGGGTGTAGAAACATGTGTAAATACACAAACATGTGTGTAGGCATTGTCGAGATGCAGACATGAGTACGGAGACACAAGACGCTTACATACATGAGACACTTGTAGACAAACGTGAAGACTAGAAAAACTAGTGAAAGGTTTTGACAGAAAAGGCATCACATGTTGTCGTCAAGGGTCTTCTATATCTGGCTGTATTTGTGTTGTTGTTCAGATACATAAACTGCAAATGATGTAAGAGACAGAATCAAATTCTTTACCTTCGGTTTTGGATTTATTGACAATAATACAATTAAAAGTCAAAATTTTGAAGAAAAAACTGTATTAATGAGTGCAGAGAAGATTGTATTGAGGAGGCAGAGGAGCACTTGAGAACAATGTTGAGACTCGTGTGGGACAGAGGATGGGAGTACCTGGGAGAGAGAGGATGGAAGATGGGCTGAAGCAAGGGGGGAAAAAAGAGGCTGAGGAGGGGGGAGTGGAAGAGAGTCTGAGAGGGGGTGGAAAAGAGGCTGAGAGTGGAAGGGAAGCTGAGAGGGGAGATGGAAGAGAGAGTCTGAGAGGGGGATGGAAAAGAAACTGAGAGGGTGAGTGGGAGAGATGCTGAGAGAGGGAGAGGGAGGAGATGGAAGAGGGGCTGAGTGAGAATGATAGGGTGGAAGAGAGAGAAGTTGACAGAGGGAGGCTGAGAGACAGGGAGGGTAGGAGAAAAAAAATTGTGGGATGGAGAGGGAGTGTGTGTGTGTGTGTGTGTGTGTGTGTGTGTGTGTGTGTGTGTGTGTGTGTGTGTGTGTGTGGTAGGGGTTAATTAGATCATATTGGTGGTTCAGTGTCTACAGTAGGAGGGAGGGAGAGAAGGAAGGAGGAGAGAAGGTTGGCAGAAAAAGGGGAAAGGAAGAAGGTAATAAGGGAAGAAGGACGGGGAACAAACCAAGAGAAAGAAGGGAAAGGAAGGAAGAGAAGAGAGATCGTGAGCTAAGGCGAAGGAGAAAAGAGGAGGAAGAGGAAACAGGGAATAGGAAAAAGGAAGAAGGGGAAGATGGGAGACAGAAAGACGACGTAAAGAGGGAAAGAGGGGGGTAAAGGAAGCCGAAGAATAAAAGAAGAAAGAGAGAGACGGTGGAAAGGGAAGAAGGTAGGAAGAAGAACGTAAATACAGACGAAGAGGGAGAAAAGAATAGGAGGAAATGTGGATCTCTTAATTAATGCATCTTTATAAATTAATAATCACAAGTGAACAAAATTACATAGTGTTAAGCAGAGTATTTTCTTCCTGGATATTATCTCTTCAATAGTGTAGACAGATAATCCTGGGAGTCGTCGTCTTCGTTATATCACAAAAGTAGATTTCATACTGTGCCTTAATTTTTTAATTACATCGAGAACTGCACCAAGTATATATGTGGTGCCGAATTGGTAAAACTTGCAATTTTGGTTTAAATAGCAACGTTCTTCTTGCCGAATAAGGCAAGCGAAAATTTGTGTATTCAATAATTTCGCAAAAATCATTCTGAACCTAAAGAAAAAATATATTTCATTGTATTTGTTTATTATTAATTTATTGTAAATTTATCTAAAATATATTTAGTTGGATTAGGTTAGGTAAGGTTTCTAATTTTTTTTTTGGTAGCAAATTATTAATTTTTACATTAACATAAATGAAAAAAAACATACATCTTTAAGCTTACAAGAGAAAATTTTAGAAGACTTAATTTTAAACGAGTTCTTTTTAATTAACCAACCAATTTTACCTATTCGGCACGACATTATATATATATATATATATATATATATATATATATATATGTCGTGCCGATTAGGTAAAACTGGTCAATTAGCAAGAACTCATTTGAAATTAAGTCCTTTCTAAAATTTCTCTTATACGTTTAAATATATATTTTTTTAATTTATGTTAATGTAAAATTTATAATTTTGTACCAAAGAAACTTTGATAACCTACCTAACCTTATTACAACAAGCGCAATTTAATTTAGCCTAACCCAACTAAATATATTTTAGATACGTTAACATTAATTTAATAATAAACAAACCCAATGAAATATATTTTTCGTTAACTTCAGAATGATTTTGCAAATTATGCATACACAAATTTTCCTTGTCTTATATGGCAAAAAGAGCGTTGCTATTTAAGCAAAATCGCAAGTTTTACCTAATCAGCACGACAATTATATATATATATATATATATATATATATATATATATATATATATATATATATATATATATATATATATATATATATAGTACATTAAATTTAAAGCAAGTTCTTCATTTTCATTAAAAAAATAAGAAAATTTACGAAATATATTTCCGAACTATTTTAACGTCACCCGCTCAGTCGCCTGAAATTGATGTTGAGGTTCACTATCAAACAGCGGAAATGAGCAATGAGCCGAAGTGATTAACTTCGGTGATATATAATTACGAACGATGAAGCAGCAGGGCGAGGAACTCCCCTCTTCCAATTTCTGTACGAAAACAAAAAACAAAAATTTACAAAAATCTAAGATTTACAAATATACTTTAAAAATTTTACAAATGGCGCAAATGCGGCTAAAGTTCTGCGATGAGGGAACACAGTTCTTGCAGGACGGGATGTGGACACAGTCCTTGCAGGACGGGATGTGGACACAGTCCTTGCAGGACGGGATGTGGACACAGTTCTTGCAGGACAGGATGTGGACAAAATTCTTGCAGGACAGGATGTGGACAAAGTTCTTGCAGGACGGGATGTGGACACAGTTCTTGCAGGACGGGATGTGGACACAGTTCTTGCAGGACGGGATGTGGACACAGTTCTTGCAGGACGGGATGTGGACACAGATTGGCGTATTGTCAGTGCTGAGGAGGATGGTGTTATTGTTAATGCTGAGGAGGATGGTGTTACTGATAGTGCTGACGACGACAGTGGTGCTGATAGTAACAATACTGGTTACAGACGCAAAGGTGTCAAAGGCTGTTAACTGAGACCATAGCTTAATGGAGACTCAGACCTACATTTACAATGGTCTGGAAAAGTGAAAATAGATTAGTCATTAGGGGGAAATTTAGCAACTTTAATTTCGTCAAGCAAGCTTTAATTGAAGAATCTTTAACAAAATTGTCCTGAAGGAATCTTAATCTGCGATGTCTTGTCATAGGAGATTTCTTGTATGAATTGCCCAGAGTACCACTTGCCCAGAGTACCACTTGCCCAGAGTACCACTTGCCCAGAGTACCACTTGCCCAGAGTACCACTTGCCCAGAGTACCACTTGCCCAGAGTACCACTTGCCCAGAGTACCACTTGCCCAGAGTACCACTTGCCCAGAGTACCACTTGCCCAGAGTACCACTTGCCCAGAGTACCACTTGCCCAGAGTACCACTTGCCCAGAGTACCACTTGCCCAGAGTACCACTTGCCCAGAGTACCACTTGCCCAGAGTACCACTTGCCCAGAGTACCACTTGCCCAGAGTACCACTTGCCCAGAGTACCACTTGCCCAGAGTACCACTTGCCAGAGTACCACTTGCCAGAGTACCACTTGCACAGAGTACCACTTGCACAGAGTACCAGCCTAAGCCTCTGAATGAAAGACTTCCCTCAGAGACAAGCTCACGAGTCGTACACAAGAATGTAAATCCTCATCACAGTTATAATGCAGAATACATTGCTAAGAAAAAAATGAACTTGACGCATTTGTTTTGGTAAAAGTAATTGAGTTTTTTCCGTAAATAAACAACAAACGTAGAAGTATTTTTTTTTTCTGGAGCAACATTTCGCGCTGTAGATTTCCATCAGGTCATGACTTGAAACTCTATATAGAGCGAAACGTGGAAAACTAAAAGTGTGTTTTCGTCATTAATGTCGGAAGTACACTATTTGAACCCATGAGTTTTTCCCTTAGCTCTTGCTTCTTAGAGAATCAAAAAATAGAATTTAATTCATGAAGTAGATATAGCCAAGTTTTTATTTATTTTTGCATTCATGTTCACAGTACAAAATTTTATTCATAATTTGTATACAAATTATTAGGCCTGGTCATGGTGAAAATAGATGTGTATTAGTAGTATGAAAACCGATTAATTGGTTGCAAAGAACTCCTTACAAAAACTTCCTCAGGATAACTAGACACAGTCAGCATCTTGCCACAGGGAGAAGTCTCTGGGTTGATTCTAGGCTTCAGGAACATAAATAACATTGATGCTCTGCTATTTATGTAGACTATTAAAATATGCTGATAGAAGGTAACAAATATTCGATAAGGCAGCATCAACCTCTTAGGAAGGCAGCATCAGCCCCTCAGGAAGGCAGCATCAGCCCCTCAGGAAGGCAGCATCAGCCCCTCAGGAAGGCAGCATCAGCCCCTCAGGAAGGCAGCATCAGCCCTCAGGAAGGCAGCATCAGCCCCTCAGGAAGACAGCATCAGCCCTCAGGAAGGCAGCATCAGCCCTCAGGAAGACAGCATCAGCCCCTCAGGAAGGCAGCATCAGCCCCTCAGGAAGACAGCATCAGCCCCTCAGGAAGGCAGCATCAGCCCCTCAGGAAGACAGCATCAGCCCCTCAGGAAGGCAGCATCAGCCCCTCAGGAAGACAGCATCAGCCCCTCAGGAAGGCAGCATCAGCCCCTCAGGAAGGCAGCATCAGCCCCTCAGGAAGACAGCATCAGCCCCTCAGGAAGGCAAGATCAACCCCTCAAGAAGGCAGGATCAACCCCTCAGGAAGGTAACATCAACCCCACAGGAAGGTAGCATCAACCCCCTCAGGAAAGTATCGTCAATCCCTCAGGAATGCAACATCAACCCCTCAGGAAGGCAGCATCAATCCCTCAGGAAGGCATCAACCACTCAGGACATCATCAACCCCCTCAGAACGGCATAATTAACCCCTTAGGAAGGTAGCATCATTCCTCCCAGGAAGACATCATCAACCCTCAGTCATTTAGGAATTTATCATCAAAGGCATCATCAGTCACACCAGGAGCGTTAACCCCTCTGGAAGGCAGCATCAACCACTTCAGGAAGGCAGCATCAACCACTTCAGGAAGGCAGCATTAGCACCTCAGGTAGGCAGCATGATCTTCTTAAAAAGGCAGCATCAACCACCTCAGGAAGGCAGCATCAGCACTCAGGAAGGCAGCATTATCTTCTTAAAAAGACAGCATCAACCACTTCAGGATGGCAGCATCATTCAATCAGAAGGGAAGCATCAAAATGTCAGCCCCTCAGGAAAGCAACATCAACCACTCTGCAAGGCGCCATCAATCCCTCTGGATAGTAGCATCAACCCCTCTGGAAGCCAGCATCAACCTCTCTAGAAGGCCGCATCAACCCCTCTAGAAGCCAGCATCAACCCCTCTGAAAGCCAGCATCAACCCCTCTGGAAGCCAGCATCAACCCCTCTGGAAGCCAGCATCAACCCCTCTGGAAGCCAGCATCAACCCCTCTAGAAGGCAGCTACATCCACTATGGAAGCCAGCATCGACCTCTCTAGAAGACCGCATCAACCACTCTGGAAGCCTGCATCAACCACTCTGGAAGCCAGCATCAACCCCTCTAGAAGGCAGCTACATCCACTATGGAAGCCAGCATCGACCTCTCTAGAAGACCGCATCAACCACTCTGGAAGCCAGCATCAACCACTCTGGAAGCCAGCATCAACCACTCTGGAAGCCAGCATCAACCACTCTGGAAGCCAGCATCATCACCTCTGGAAGGCAGCATCAGAGCCACACAAAGCGACATCAACTTCACACTGATAACATTAAGGATTAGCGCATGCTGGGGTAATTCTCCTCGACGACGCTCATTCCTTAATGCCAGCGAAGCGATCGATGATATCTGGCGAGGATTGATGGCTGGGGAGGCAGAATGGGAGGATAGGCGACCTCTGCAATTGACTGGCTTGGTAAACAAGTCATCAAGAGGTTTATTTTCAACTTCGGCAAGAATAACATACAAGGAAAATAAGAGAGAGAGAGAGAGAGAGAGAGTTTCCCCCTAGAAAAACAATTATGCAAAAATGAAAGCTATAAGAAATAAAAGGGAATCAGTGTTAGACAAAATAACATCAAGGTATAATACGGTGTGTCTCTGGCCATATTGCATATAATTTCCTCTCTGGAAAAAAATTGCATTTTATTTTATATATGATTTAGAATGATGACCTGGAGCACTGGTATACAAGCGCCAGCGTAGCTAAGTGCGGTGGGAATCCCTGTGTGCAGCTTCTCAATAGGATGTGAGAGAAATGGAACCGGCCACACCGATCAGTCTTGTGAGCAAACATGGATACAATCCCCGCGTTGCGCCTCATCTGTGCCACACAAACACTCGGATCCATCCACGTCAGTCACTACGCTTGTATCAGCTCCGTGTTTCTCACCCGACTCACTCCGGCGTTATTTCACAGTGATAACTTGTGGAACCATTGGTTCGAACATATTACAGATTTAAGCGAAAGTGAGATATTATGGGAATTCTTTGTATGTGTGCTGCATGTGCGCGCGCGTACTCACCTAATTATGCTCATGCATTTGTGGCTGCAGTGGTTGAGTCTTAGCTCATGGCTTCGCTACCTTGTTTCCTTTCTTCTGGATTCTTAAGTTCTGTCATAGTCATTCTAAAAACAACGAATGGATCCTGCCTCTACCACTTCCCTAGAAATAGGGAACAGGATGAAGATGGAGACAGCTGTGGGCCAGAGATTTCAGTGGATCATATTGCAATATTTCATCAATATTGTTATGTTGTACGAACATGAACAGTTCTGCTCTATAGTCTGGAACAAAGTGCAGCTGAAGCAACAGAATGGTGACTTATATACTGTCAAAGGTGAAGCGAAGAAAATCTTGACGACAGAAGAGGCGGAAATGCAATCAGAAGGAGCTAGGGAACGTAGATGGCAGTTAAGCGGAACGAGCAGCACGAAGACGCTCTGTAAGCAAACATCGTACACTGTATCAAGAGGAGGTATGATCACGCTCAGGAGACCAAGAATCGGTAAAATCGGTCGACAGTAAATACAAGGCGGTACGAGCACAACCAGGTGAATACACAAAAACATACAAATGTTTTTCCAGAACAGTTTTGGTTTTAACACTGCGTGCAGTTTAATCTTTCCATCATTAAAGAGAATAGGTTTTTACAGTTAAGCAAAAAACTGATATTTTTTTTTATTTAAAAGCGTTTTATCTCAGTATAAAAGTAATTATTAAACATTAATGGAAAGCAGAATAAAACTTATTGCTTAGGTCATGATCAAAGTTACATGTTGCAAACCTCATTATGTAAATAGGAGTTACATGAAAAATTAATGAATTTGACATTAGTGAAATAAAATATAAATGTAAAGTTAATGTAACATTGGAATATTTGCTACTAAATAATGAAAATCCTGCAAATTGCAATGGAAATATTGGATTAATTAATTAATAATTTTATTATAATTTGACTGCAGTTTTATTGTAGCTTCATTTTTTTTTTTTTTTTTTTTTTTTGCTGTTGTAGTTTAATGAGAAGCTCTAAACGCTGATGAGTAATTCAGTGCTTGAAGAATGGGGGATATTATGGTAAGATCGAAGGAAAATAAGAGAATTTCTAATTCATTGGATCGAGAACCCTTCAACATCAATGCCTTCCTCCCTCAAAGAATCGAGATAAATAAAAAAGCAGTTGACCTGCACACAACAAAAGAGGATTATTTTGTGTACGAAACTTTAGCATCACGAAAAGATACAGCGAACACATATACAAAATACATTTTTTTTTATCTGATTATATTTATTGCAACAGTTAAAGGGACGTAATTAATGTTATATGACCTTACCTGGTGTGTACGTGAATACATACATACATATACATATGCTGCATATACAACAAGATCACAGTACACAGGTGATACCACAATTAGCAAAACAACTACTGTGGAAAAAAAATGAACATTCACGCATAATGTGAGAAATCACGAAACTACTTAAATGATCACTGTTTTTTTTTTCACAATGGTTGTTTTGCATTCTCCACACACACACACACACACACACACACACACACACACACACACACACAAACAACACACACACACACACACACACACAAACATTTATATGTAATTACAGTCTGATTATTTGAACAAAAGTTACAATATGCGCATCTGCTCTCTGATTCGCAATCAACTGCTAGTGTGGAATTAATGATTGACACATTCCGCCCCTAAGTTCATTTCTACATTTCGTTTACACAGACATGGAAGAAGACTTTTAAACCAAGATTCGCTTACTTATTTTTATAATAATATCAGTAATGTTTATTTCGATTTACTCTACATCAAAAGCTCAACAAATCATAGGCCCACACTAGCCACAAATTAATAATATGCACTGTCTTATTAAGTGAAAATAAATCTCTAAACGACGTTTGGGCTCATCCTGGACCCTTGTCAAATCATATCTATTTCAAGAAAGACCGAAAGTTCTCAAAAGACTGATCTCCAGTTTGTGTTAGTTGTGAATAGTTCTAGCCGCGGTACAGTGGCCTGTATTCATCCTAAAAGTAACTCCCTTTCATTAACGATCCTCTTCAGACAAGTCCAAGAAAGCTGGCTAAATGCGTCCCTCAGGTATACAGCTATGGACTAGAAATATGTGAGTCGTCAGTTGACCTAAGTTTTTATGCTAGTTTGTTTGAATAGGTAACTGAGTGTCTGTAAAGAAAGTGTAATATCTTATAATAACATTAATAATTATAATATAATAATAATATTAATAGTCACTGTTACTAGAGTTCAATAATAATGAAAATAGGAAACACACACACACATACACATGATCTCTCACACAGACAGACACACACACACACGTTTGTGTGTGTGTGTGTGTGTGTGTGTGTGTCTGTGTGTGTGTGATTGGAAGGAACTAGGAAAAAGGCGAAGCGTGATTGTAATTAAAATCCAATATTCCACACGTCTCCATTTCCAGGGTATTCTATTCAGCCAATTACCAACATAGAGCAAACACGCAGACGGAAAGAAAAGAAAAGACGCTTTTCAATACTTGGTATGGAATCAAATCTGAACACTGATCTCATGTAACCTGCAGGGAAATAAAAAATATTGTCTGATAGAGAAACACTCAGCTGGAAACGATCCACCAATTTCCGGGTGGAGTTGTTGGCTTGCATAGTAGGGCGACGGTCACTATTTTTCATGGTCTTAGGAGAGTGACAGGAAGATGAGAGACGGGAGGTACTGAGAGTAGAGATGGAAAGGATAGACGAGATGGGGACTGCTAAGAAACTATTTTTACACTTCATCCTCCGACTCCCCCTTCCCTTTGAGTCGAAAAGGTAAAATGGAAATTTATACATGTGTGCCCGTGTGTGCATGAGTGTGTGTGAGCTAATTACCATTTGTTAAAGGCACTTGGCCTACAATGTGAGTGTGTGTGTGTGTGTGTGTGTGTGTGTGTGCGTGCAGAACATTTGTATTTAAATTTAGCAAAAGCTAAATCTATTAAAATGTTCCCCAACTTCACATTATTGAATATACTGAGCATAAACACATCAGAAGTTGGTTCATCCCATCTCTAACTTAACTATTAAACCAGCATTGAAATCCTTTATTTTTAACGACTTAATTGCACAACAAATTTCCTCGACTCAAGAACTGATTTCTTTGTTTATTTGTCCCGTCCTCTTCCCAGGATCAACAAGAAGAAAAGAAAGATATAAATATATACGATGGTCGTGGAAAACAACATACAAATAACTGTTCTTTCTCGGCAACATTTCCTAACGTAGGGATCAGTTTATTGAGTTAAATGTTGAAGGGAAGAGAAAGAGAGAGAGAGAGAGAGAGAGAGAGAGAGAGAGAGAGCTGGTGGAAGAGAGAATGGAGAGAGAAAATGATGTGGAGAGGATGAAAGAAGGAGATGAAGGAGAAGAAAGGGAAAAGAGTGAAGAATATACGAGAGAGATGGTATAGAAATGAGGGAGGGAAAAGAGAAGCTCTAGGGGAGAATGAGTGTCTGGTGGAGATACCCGAAATAAAAGATGAGGTGAAGAGAGGGGAAAGAAAAAGAAGTGAGAGAGGGGTAGAGTATAAAAGGAAGAGAGAGAGAGAAGCGAGTAAGAGATAACTGGAAGAAAGTGGTAGAGACGACATGGAGAGAGATGGATGGAAGAGAAAGGGGAAGAGAGAACTTTGAGATAGAGGAAAAAAAAGTTGACCGAGACAGGGATAAGAGATAGCTGGGAGAAAGAGTGAGAAAAACTGTAGAATATATATATATATATATATATATATATATATATATATATATATTACACACGAGTGGAGGAGAGGAAGAATAAGATTGCTCTAAATCAACAGGATGGGACTATTGCTACTAGCAATCAAGAAACGGCCGACTCGCAGACAATTTCACTGCCAAGATACAGGTCCCGGACCCACATTATAAACTGCCAAGATACAGGTCCCGGACCCACATTATAAACTGCCAAGATACAGGTCCCGGACCCACATTATAAACTTCCTTAGCAAGCTGCGAAAAGCTGTGTCGAGTTTATCAGAGGTAAACAGAGACGTTAACCGACGAGCAGAAATTCGGAGCCACTTTTAGGAGGCATCCCTTTACATTACGACGTTTCAGCCATAGTAGGGTGAAACTTCGTAAAATTAAGGTTTACCATGCTTAACTTGTCTTCGATAGTATAGTCGGTAATTCTACCATCATTACTAATTGTCAAAGCTGACAGTAAAACAAAGCGTGATATTATATCTCCTTAAAATTATTGGCACTGAAAAGGCTGTCTGAGTGAGACCAAGCTGTCTGTGTGGTTATACTGACCAGCTTGCATCACCTCTAACTTACATCTATTAATCTTCACTAGCACAGTATAAACGCCAACTGAGAATACACGAATGAAAATACACGAACTGCAAATTTATAAATTTGTAAATAAATGAACAGAAAACTTGAGTGATCAAAAATACAGGATGACAATTATAAAGAGATTTAAATCTGAACAGGGTATTCTTAAGACAGAATTTCTCTCAGGGAGAGAATCATAAAGTCAAGACTTGATAAAGCACCCTTTAAATTATACATTGTCATATTAAAGGATTAATGATTCCGCTTCTGTAAGTCTTTTAACAGGAATAAGCCTATCAGCTTCATGTTGTGGAATGATTACCTCAGCAGCCTATTTAACCATATCCCCGAGTTCCGTGGCTTCCCAGATGACGGCATCCTCACCTTTATTTATACAATAGAGGAGCACCACTTGGTCTCAGGCACACCAGTCACTATCTTGCACATATACTAGCAGGGAAAAGCGATGGCAGGTTTTACCATGCAAGTACGGCAGCCAAAAATGCATATAGCACTATGGTGCATTTCGTACTTGAAATAAGAGGCTGAGAGAGTCAATACGAGGACCAAGTTCATTCACACCGGCTGACTACGTTGCACCCGTCGTTAAATTTACAGGCTAAGAGCTGTTATCTTAACTCAGCTTATTATCTGGATCAGTCTTATCAGAGGTATACTAATTATCCCTCTACTTTCAAGGATACAACCTACAACAAGGGGCTAACGACTAGGTACATATTTACTGCTAGGTAATATGCCCCACGTGTCCACCTATCCCAGGATCTAACCCCGTTCCTTCAGTAATAGGCTCCACCACTAACCTACGAGCCACCTGTTTAGCAGAACTTTCAACAAGATTTCCCATCTGGACCAGCTATTACACCATTGGACAGGAAGCCATCAGCTCAGTCACCCTTTATCTTTCTCAAGGACATCCCTTCTTCAGTGAACATTCATTCCTCGATAGATTTACTTTTGATAAATGAGCAACATTGCCTCAACGATGCGGTAAATGATGTTGTTGAGCAAAGGAGAATTAATCCTTAAAAGGTATTGGGCAGTAACATAGATAATTACCACACAGGGTAACCCTTGACTTTAACTGATTTGGCTCTGAAGAATTTGATGTCCATTGATCTCACTAACTCTAAGGGTAGTGAGGACAATGCTGTTCTTTAGCTACTGCTAAGAATATTAACTAAACAAAGCTTTTATCCACAGCTAACTCCGACTTCACCAGTTTCCACGTATGAGAGTTTCTTCAAATTACGTAAAATATTGCAATAATGGTATTTCTATGGTCAGGATT
>WNWK01037035.1:17500-18748 GCA_009830355.1 Cherax destructor
TAGTCTTGACGACCACGTGTGTATATCTCAGTGATGCAGGTCCACCAGTGTAGTCTTGACGACCACGTGTGTATATCTCAGTGATGCAGGTCCACCAGTGTAGTCTTGACGACCACGTGTGTATATCTCAGTGATGCAGGTCCACCAGTGTAGTCTTGACGACCACGTGTGTATATCTCAGTGATGCTGGCCCACCAAAGTAGTCTTAACGACCAGGTTTGTGAATCTCATCAATTAATCTTAACTCTTTGCCTGACGGTTGTGAAAGAATGAGAAAAACAGTATAATGAATGGAAAAATAAACCATTGTGTCGGTATTTTATACCATTTATTTCCATAGTATAATGAATGCTTAGAACACCAGAGAGATGAGAAGCAGGGCTTGATTAAATACATTTGGCTCGGGAATTTTTGGAAAAAATATGAATCATTCACAAGGAGAAATTTCTCATTTTGTCAAAACTATGTTGTTTTAAAAGAAAGACAAGCCTATGAAAGTTGCTTATACTGCTCACAAAATATTGCATTTCTCGAATAACAGAGCAAATGTGTGTTATGTTGGATTCAGTCTTTAGTGTCTCCCATCAGTATACCTGTCATTAAGGCCTCCGTCTGTATAAGGACTCAATGTGCCTCGTCTGTACACATGACTTTAGTGTCTCCCGTCTATATATCTGAGCTATACATATTGTGGATAACCATGAGGTATTCTTCTCTTAGGTCATCACTAGTTATCCTTTGTTTTTTAAATGATGTAAAAAAGCTCGGCAAGCCCTGGGATGCTTAATCAGTCATGGGTTATTTGAGAAGACTGTATCGGAAGACAACTGTCCGTGTCATGACCACCACCACTACACTTGAGACTGCCCCAGCTTCCTGGAAGGTTGAGGAGGAAATAATGCCCACACAGGAGATATATTTTGCATGTTAAATTGTTCAGGCAAAAATACCCCTCGTCAACTACCTATTAACATATTTTAGCTGGTTTTACAGATCGAAAACATTTAACAATTCTGAATTCAAAATGCAATTATGGATGCTATGTATTTAAATTACGCCTCTTTCAATCACGTCCAAAGGATTTGTATTTCCAATGGTAATGTCATTGGATATTATACTCTAAACAATATGTATGGCATAACTTGCAAATTATAGCACTGCTTTCGATACAGTGAAACATTCAACAGTATTGTGTTAATGTGTCGGGAGAGATAACACACACACTTAAAGAAAAAAATAGAAATATAT
>WNWK01037036.1:0-18748 GCA_009830355.1 Cherax destructor
GGTAAAGTTCTAGCATGGATAGAGGCATGGCTTACCAATAGAAAGCAGAGAGTTTCCATTAATGGGGTCAAATCTGAATGGGGATTAGTCACTAGTGGCGTTCCACAAGGATCAGTTTTGGGCCCATTGTTGTTCATAATTTATAAAATGACCTTGATGAAGGAATTGCAAGTGACTTTGAGTAAATTTGCTGATGATACAAAAATAGGCCGTAGGATTCATTCTGAGCAGGATACCAGTGAACTCCAGGAGGATTTGGACAAATTAATGTCTTGGTCTGAAAAGTGGCAGATGAAGTTCAAGTGGACAAGTGTAAGGTGCTAGTCGTTGGTAATGAAAATATCCCTCGAATTTATAAACTAGGTGAAGTAGAGCTTGATCATACAGAATGTGAAAAAGACTTGGGAGTCATGGTAAGCAGAAATCTAAAGCCAAGACAACAGTGCCTAAGTGTGCCAATAAGGCTAACAGATTACTAGGATTTATTTCAGAAGTATAAGCAACAGAAGTCCAAGTTATTTTACAGCTCCATACATCACTAGTGAGACCTCATTTGGATTATGCAGCTCAGTTTTGGTCACCTTACTACAGGATGGATATAGATTCATTGGAGAACATACAAAGAAGAATGACTAAAATGATTTACAGTATAAGAAATCTCCCGTTGAAGATAGACTTAGGGGCGTTGAATCTCCACTCTCTGGAGAGGCGTAGAATGAGGGAGATATCATCGAGGTGTACAAGTGGATGATGGGTATAAACAAAGGAGATATTAATAAAATACTGAGGATATCGAACCAAGTAAGAACCAGAAATAACGGATTTAAATTGGATAAATTTAGATTTAGAAAGGACATAGGTAAGTACTGGTTTTCGAACAGAGTTGTAGATGCGTGGAACAATCTTCCGAGTAGGGTGATAGAGGCTGGGACCTTGGGTGGATTTAAAAGAGATTGGACAATATATGAGTGGGAGGGCTGGGTTTGATTAGTGTCGTGAGTACGGGAATAAATTCTTAGGTGGTGGTGGTTTTGATAAGGACCTGCCTTGTATGGGCCAGTAGGCCTTCTGCAGTGTTCCTCCATTCTTATGTTCTTATGTTCTTATGTTATAAGTGCTTGGGTTATGGACACTCCGAGCTTCAGAACCTTGCATTTATCTACATTGAATTGCATCTGCCACTTTTCTGACCACGAATTAAGTTTGTCTAAATCTTCCTGAAGTTCTATGACATCTATGTTTGAATCAATTATCCTACCTATCTTCGTGTCGTCGGCGAATTTGCTCATATCACTAGTAATTCCCTCGTCAAGGTCATTGATATATATTATAAATAACAATGGGCCTAAGACTGATCCCTGTGGAACACCACTTGTTACAAGTCCCCATTCGATTTAACCTCATTTATGCACACTCTCTGCTTCCTATTGGTGAGCCATGACTCGATCCATAAACAGACACTTTTCCCCAATGCCATGAGCGCCACTTTCTTTACAGTCTCTGGTGCGGTATCTATCAAAAGCCTTACTAAAGTCTAAATAAACAATATCGAATTCTTTATCGTGATCAACAGCCTCAAAAGCTTTAGTGAAGGGTTAATAAATTAGATAGGCAGGAACGGCCCCTCGTGAATCCATTCTGAGTATCATTAATCAAATTATGGTTATCTAGATGGCTTCTAATAATATCAGCTATAATTGACTCTAGTAATTTGCCTACAATTGAGGTCAGGCTTATTGGGGTAATTTGACGGTAGTGACTTGTCCCTGCTTTAAAAATAGGAATTACATTAGCCATCTTCCACATATCAGACACTACACCTTGGAAATAAATGGTATAAAATACCGACACAATGGAAAAATAAACAATAAGCGTATAATGTGATCCATATTGACAACGTTTCGCCCAGCAGTAGCTTTATCGAGTCACAGACAGATCACCTGGAAATGAGCAACATGGAGATATATATATAGGGTACAGTCAGGTTGGGATGCTGGGTCAAGGTGGAGAAAGCTGCATGTGAGTCTTAAAAGTAGTGCTTCTACAACATAGCTGAACCTATTGCCAAGAAACTTCTTCAACGCTATCCCACCTAAAACTCAAGAATGGTACACTGCAGGTCCTTTAAGTCACACAATGTTTTTAACTATCACACTACTTTTAAGACTCACATGCAGCTTTCTCCACCTGACCCAGCATTCTCCACCTGACTGTCCTATATATATCTCCATGTTGCTCATTTTCCAGGTAGATCTGTCTGTGACTCGATAAAGCCCACTGCGTGGGAGAAACGTTGTCAATAAAGGATCACATTATACTGCTTATGTGTTTATTTTTCCAGACACTACACCTGTTTGAAGAGATAAATTAAAAATGTTAGATATTGGTTCACAGAGTTCCATTTTGCATTCCTTAGAACCCTTGCAAAAAGCTCATCAGGACCCGGCGATTTATTTTGTTTCAGTCGGTCTAGTTGTTTCCTAACCATTTCGCTAGTGACTGTGATATTACATAATTTATCTTCTTCTGGGCCTCTGTAAAAATTTATTACTGGGATATTATTAAGTCTTCCTGTGTGAAAACCGAAGAAAATAATTATTAAAAATAGAGACATATCATTCTCCTTGTCTGTAAGATGCCCAAAGTTATTTTAAGGGGACCTATCTTATCCCTAACTTTTGTTCTATAAACCTGGAAAAACTTTTTGGGTTAGTTTTGAATCCCTAGCAACTTTAATTTCATAGTCCCGTTTAGCTTTTCTTATTCCCTTTTTAACGTCCCTCTTAATGTCAGTATACTGATTTATAAGATGACCCTCACCTCTTTTTATGCGCCTATAAATTCCTTTCTTCTGCCCTAAAAGATACTTAAGCCTATTATTCATCCATTTTGGGTCATTTCTACTAGATCTAATTTCTTTATACGGGATAAATGTTCTTTGGGCAGCCTGTATAGTGTTAAGAAAACTGTCATATTGATACCCCTCTTCGTCACCCCAGTCCACAGTTGATAAGTGTTCTCTAAGTCCATTATAATCTGCTAAGCGAAAATCTGGGACCGTTACTGAATTATCCCACTATCATACATCCATTCAATGCTAAAGGTAATTAATTGACTTGTGGTCGCTTGAGCGAGTTCCTCTGTAATTTCTAAATTATTAACAAGGGTTTCCTTGCTTGCCAGAACCAAGTCAAGTAGGTTATTTTCCCTTGTAGGTTCTGTCACAAACTGCTTCAAAAAACAATGCTGAACTACTTCTAAAAAGTCGTTAGATTCTAAATTCCCTGTCAAGAAATTCCAATCAATCTGACTAAAGTTAAAGTCCCCTAGAATTACTACGTTATCGTGCCTTGTAGCCTTAACAATTTCCTCCCAAAGTAGTCTCCCTTGTTCCCTATCTAAGTTTGGAGGACGGTAAATCACGCCTAAAATCAATTTTTCACCCCCCTCTGAAAATTCTATCCAGACAGACTCTGTATGTGTTAATTCAGACTTTATACCCGTTTTTATACAACAATTTAAATGATCACGGACATAGAGTGCTACCCCACCCCCCTTCCCGATACTTCTGTCTACTTGGAACAATTTAAATCCCTGAATGTGACATTCGGCAGGCAAGTCCCGATTTTTCATATTAAACCATGTCTCAGTTATTGCAAAAACATCAATATTACCCGTACTTGCAACTAATCTCAACTCGTCCATCTTATTCCTAGCACTACGACTATTGGTGTAATAAATATTTAAAGACCCTCCTTTCTCTTTACCCTTCTTGCTCATTTCTGTTTTTCCACTATACCTATTACTGTCCTTGTCATATAGTGTCATTAGCTTTCCACTATCCACCTTATTCTGCCTATTACTAGTTCTCCTACAACTTATAATATTAATACACTGGGACTTCACTGTTTTCCCCCCAAAACCCATACCACTAACTATTTCTAGTTTAAAGCCCTAACAGCTCCCTCTACTGCAGTTGCCAGTGCCCCCACCCCAGACCTGGATAAGTGAACCCCATCCCTGGCATACATGTCATTTCTGCCATAGAAGAGGTCCCAGTTGGCAATGAATGTTACTGAATTTTCCTTACAGTATTTGTCCAGCCAGCAATTGACACCAATTGCCCTGGACAGCCATTCATTTCCAACTCCTCTCCTTGGCAAAATATGACAGGGTTTCCACCCTTCTTCCTAATTATGTCTATTGCTGACCTAAACCTTTTACTTAACATATTGTCGGTAATTCTACCAATATTATTATATCCCTAACATGTTGGTGCATGAAGTTCTCCAATACAGTCTCCATCTTAGCCCTCCATGTTTTTGGTCCACCATGTGACTCTAGGTTTACCCAGTCAATCTTTTTGTGATTGAAATCCCCCATTATGAGTAATTTTGTCCTACCCTTATGAGCCCTCATGGCCACTTCAGCAAGTGTATCCACCATTGCTTTATGGAAATAAATGGTATAAAATACCGACACAATGGAAAGATAAACGCATAAGCAGTATAATGTGATCCTTTATTGACAACGTTTCGCCCACGCAGTGGGCTTTATCGAGTCACAGACAGATCTACCTGGAAAAAGAGTAACATGAGTATTTATAGGATTTAGTCAGGTGGAGAAAGCTGCATGTGACAGTCCTCAAAGTAGTGTGATAGTTTAAAACCTCGGGTAACTTAAAGGACCTGCAGTGTTCCATTCTTGAGTTCTATGTGGGATAGCGATGAAGTAGTTTCTTAGCAATAGGTTCAGCTATTGCTGAACCTATATATGGAACATCTGGAAGCCAAACGTTTTTTCCACTATTATTCCCTCTTCTGTCACCTGGCTTCGTTATGTTGACGACATTCTCATCATAACTCCCAGACGCTTCAACGTTCAAGCTCTCCAACACGAACTCAACCAGGTTGAGCCATCAATCCAGTTTACACTAGAAGAAGAAGTCGACAACACTCTTCCTTTCCTTGATGTTCTTCTCTGCAAAGCTGACCATGAACTTCGTTTTAAAGTCTATCGAAAACCTACCAATCAACACGATCTTCTCCACTTCTACTCTCACCACGACACCAAGACTAAACGTGGTGTAATTATAGACTTTTTCCTGCGCGAACTCAGAATCTGCAGCAGTGAGTTCCTTGAAGAAGAATGCTCCCTTATTGAGCAAGTTTTTTCTAAACTTCACTATCCTCGTCACTTCATTAGAGACTGTAGACGACGGGCATTAAACATCTTCAACACACCCAGAGAAGACTGCCAAGAAGAGGACTATCTCCCCACCAACTCCATTTCCAAACACGTTCCCAACATTTTTCCAATACCTCATTCCAGTATCTACCTCCACATCCACCACCATCAACAGACAGGACAAGCTTCAATCCACTGCAGGGGTATACACAATCCCTTGTAATGACTGCAGCAAATTATACATCGGCGAAACATCCAGAGACCTCCAAACACGCATTTCAGAACACCAGTACGCAGGCAGATCTGACGACCCAAGGAATGCCTGTGTTCAACACCGAAATTCACACAACCATTTAATCAACTACAGAAACGCAAGACTCATCGCCAGAAGAAGACAACTCAATACCGAAGAATCCTGGAATCATCACTTATTTGTATATCCAACAACTTCAACCAGAACAACGGCTTCTACAACATAGCTGAACCTATTGCCAAGAAACTTCTTCATCGCTATCCCACCTAGAACTCAAGAATGGAACACTGTAGAAAGAAGGTCTACCCATATACTTGTCCAATCTCTTTTTAAGTTACCCAAGATTTTAAACTATCACACTACTTTGAAGATTGTCACATGCAGCATTCTCCACCTGACTAAATCATATAAATACTCATGTATCTTGTATCCAGGTAGATCTGTCTGTGACTCGATAAAGCCCACTGTGTGGGCGAAACGTTGTCAATAAAGGATCACATTATACTGCTTATGTGTTTATTTTTCCATTGTGTCGGTATTTTATACCATTTATTTCCTTATGTTCTTATGTTACCTCAACTCATCGGCCATCCACCTTCCCAACTACCCATCAACCATCCATAACTACACCTCACCATCAACTATCACTAACCACAACTGACCATCAACCATTCATAATCAAAACTGACCATCACCACAACTCACTATAAACCATCCATCACCACGACTCACCATCAACCATCCATCACCACAACTCGCCATCACCCCAACCATTCACCACCACAACTCACTACCAACCATCCACATTATGTGAAGCAGGACTCACATGGGTCTATACAGGTGTGAACAACATTTAGCGTTTTATGTGAATGTTCAATGAGTATTCTATTCCAGACCAGAGTTCCTGATCAACACGTTCATTAAATATTCTGACCCACATCAACGTGTTCAGTACTTGTTCTTTACAAGATAGACATTGCAAGTGAATTTAAAGTCAAAAAATATTTCCAACCATTTTGAGTTTCTTAAGAAAAACCTATCATGAATTAGTTGCTGGACCACGAAAATCTTGTTTTAAATCAAGTAATTGCTATCTTAACACAAACGTCCTACATTTTTACTCAAGGGTTCCTAACATTACTTTTTACATGGTTACTCATAGGTACCTCATAACTTCCTTATATGGTTACTCATAGGTCCTCATAGCTTCGAGTGGGTTTGTTTTATTTTTATGTTTGAGTCTACATTTCATTTTGCTCTCCCAAGCAGAGGACCTGGAAAAAAAATATCTTGTCAAGCTGTGGTCACCTTGAAGTTGTTTTCTAAGACATACGTGACTAACAGGGAAAGAATTCAAAACCTGCTTCGTCATGTCAAGTGGAAAGGAAACACTAGAAAAATTAATAATGATTATAAGCACAGAAGAAAGTAAAGATATGTGAACACTGAACTTTGAGAGAAGAAAATCAAGTCCTTCCGTTTACTTTAAGGACACTCCCAAACATCTGAGCTGATACTGATTCCATCAAATGATAAGCGTTCATATATAGTATAAGTATGTTTCAATATACTGAGAGACCAGGTCGAGCCCAAATCTCTCTTCCGTTTTTACTGTTTTTAATGTAAATTAATGTGGCATAACTTATGGAGTGTCGTATGTGAACAAATCATCGAACACATCATCAATTATCAAAAAAATAAGTGTAGTGAACTTGGTAAGATCTGCTTGCCCTAAATAATCATTTATCAGTTGAGCTCTGTATAAGAAATTTAAATTGTCATTATTATTATTATTTAAATATTTGCGGCCACTCTCAGCCTCAGAGTTATTTCTGAGTTACCAGACCCTGCCACGTGAGGCCAATGGTTCGTTTTTAAAAGGTCCACCCATCCACGTACTGTGTTTTGATGCTTTTCCCAGGTCCATGTGTCCAGGAGTCCATCTGTGTCCCCTCAGATATTCTCCCTTCCCCACTTCCCAAGGTCTCCACCGCAACCAGTACCCTCCTTTTTCCCAGGTCCATGTGTCCAGGAGTCCATCTGTGTCCCTCAGATATTCCCCCTTCCCCAAGGTATCCTCGCCTTCCCCAGGTCCAGGTGTCCAGGAATCCATCCGTGGGCCCCCGGATGTCTCCCTTCCTCATTTCCCTTAGGTTATCTTCCAGTCTCAGCCTTCCCCAGGTTATGTATCCCGAAGTCTGCTCAGCCACCCCCAGTGATCTAGCTAGATGAGAACGTGGCCTTGTCTAGCTGGTGTACGGTAGAGACTGTCCAGGTGGGTGGAATTACAGGAGGTGACACACAGAAAACTGCGTCCCGTAATTACACCCACCAAGACAGCCACGACCGAAGGTCAGCTAGACGCAGCCAAGCTACCGTCCAGTTCCCCCCCCAAGGTGGAGGCCCTCAATGAAATTTTGGGATTTCTATTTATGTTATACAGTTCATCGACATTAAATAAAAAAAATTGTACTTAGCAGTTTAAGTGTTTGTGAATGTTTTATTGTGTGTGGATTAATGTTCTGTTGTTAATCCGTTTGTCCACCTCAACGAGAACTGTAATTATTGTTGAACTTTATACTATTATTTAGTTTTTTATCTTATGTATTTGGAAGATTCGCAGTGGATTGGTAGTGCGTGCGTACAATGGAAATAATCACTGACTTTTGGGGGGTTATCCTGTGTAATTTACATAT
The DNA here is from genome assembly GCA_009830355.1 of Cherax destructor. Lineage (NCBI taxonomy): Eukaryota > Metazoa > Arthropoda > Malacostraca > Decapoda > Parastacidae > Cherax > Cherax destructor. The sequence goes on from WNWK01037036.1 coordinate 8,137, forward strand.
GTCACTGTTTTTATAATTTGTGTAACTGTAAGTGTACCAGTACCTAAGTAAACTTAATTACTTTCACGCCCATTTATTTTTACACTCATTTACGCATTTCCAAAACGTAGCATGTGGATTTACCATCACACACACACACACACACACACACACACACACACACACACACACACACACACACACACACACACACACACACACAAGAAATGACCAGAAGTGTGTGAGGAGCTCAACATAGATTCAAAGAGGTGTCCACAGAGGAAATAGAAGGGCCTCCAGAAAGGAGGAGAGGTAGGGTACACCATCAGGTGCTGGACACGATACACAACTGAGGAGGAAGTGAAGAGGCTACTAAGCGAGCTAGATACCTCAAAGGCGATGGGGCCGAACAACATTTCTCAATGGGTCCTGGAGAGGGAGCAGAGGAGCTATGTGTACCCCTAACAACAATCTTCAACACGTCTATCGAAACAGGGCAACTACCAGAGGTATGGAAGACAGCAAATGTAGTTCCAATTTTAAAAAAGGAGACAGAAACGTAGCACTAAACTACAGACCAGTGTCACTGACATGTTAGTATGCAAGGTCATGGAGAAGATTATCAGGAGAAGAGTGGTGGAGCACCTAGAAAGGAATGAGCTTATCAACGACGGCCAACACGGTTTCAGGGACGGGAAATCCTGTGTCACAAACCTACTGGAGTTCTATGACAGGGTGACAGCAGTAAGACAAGAGAGAGGGGTGGGTAGATTGCATATTCTTGGACTGTAAGAAGGCGTTTGACACAGTCCCACACAAGAGATTAGTGCAGAAGCTGGAGGACCAGGCAGGGATAACAGGGAAGGCACTACAATGGATCAGGGAATACCTGTCAGGAAGACAGCACCCCAGTCATGGTCCGTGGCGAGGTGTCAGGAGTGGGCGCCGGTGACGGGGGGTTCCACAGGGGTCAGTCCTAGGACCGGTGCTGTTTCTGGTGTTTGTGAACGACATGACGGAAGGAATAGACTCAGAAGTGTCCCTGTTTGGAGATGATGTAAGTTGATGAAAAATTAATCGGAAGAGGACCAGGCAGAACTACAAAGGGATCTGGATAGGCTGCAAACCTGGTCCAGCAATTGGCTCCTGGAGTTCAACCCAACCAAGTGAAAAATATGAAGATTGGGAAGGGCAAAGAAGACCGCAGACGGAGTACAGTCTAGGGGGCCAGAGACTACAAACCTCAATCAAGAAAAAAGATCTTGGGGGTGAGTATAACACCAGGCACATCTGAGGCTGCAGCATACGGGCGCCTAGCAAATCTAAGAACAAGCATTCCGACATCTTAATAAAGACGTTTCGGCCCCCCTGTACACTGTGTACGTTAGGCCCATACTGGAGTATGCAGCACCAGTTTGGAACCCACATTTATCCAAGCACGTAAAGAAACTAGAGAAAGTGCAAGGTTTGCAACAAGACTAGTCCCGGGGCTAAGGGGATGTCCTACGAGGAGAGGTTAAGGGAAATCGACCTGACGACACTGGAGGACAGGAGAGATAGGGGGACATGATAACGACATATAAAATATTGAGAGGAATTGACAAGGTTGACAGAGACAGAATGTTCCAAAGATGGGGCACAGCAACAAGGGGACACAGTTGGAAGTTGAAGACTCAGATGAATCACAGGGATGTTAGGAAGTATTTCTTCAGTCACAGAGTAGTCGGGAAGTGGAATAGCTTGGGAAGCGATGTAGTGGGGCAGGTTCCATACACAGCTTTAAGAAGAGGTATGATAAAGCTCATGGCGCAGGGAGAGTGACCCAGTAGGGCGGAAGAGGCGGGGCCAGGAGCTATGTCTCGACCCCTGCAACCACAGCTAGGTGAGTACACACACACACATATGTATAAAACATACTATCGCCGTGTACACTAATATGTATGTAATCCCAAATGCACACACAGACCATGGGAAAACCGGGTAGCCACAGCCATTTCTAGAGAGAGGGTTTTTATGGGAAGGGAAAAAGCTGGCAGGAAATGACAAAAAACCGTACACCAACTGCAATCATTTCTGGAGTGGAATCACAGTCAATGGCCTCCACCCAGAACAACAGATATTAGTGCCAGGAAAAAAGAACTCCTCCCCATACCCCAATCCAACGACATTCATCTTTGAAAATACAGGGTCTAAAGCCGCGACGAACAACAAAATACCTTACATCCGTGGACTGCTTACAGAGTCAAATGCTATGTTTGCGGCTTTCACAGAGCCCACATAAGGGATCCGGCAATGAAATATGGATCCTGGCTACATCCTATTCAGATGTGACAGAGTGAACAGGCAAAAAAGGGGTTGGCCTTATATCACAGAGTCACTTATATGCTCAGAACTACTGAATGCCTCAAATGATGTAGTTAAAGTATTAGCAGTAAAGATCGTGAATCAAAACCTGGTCATCTTTTTATACAAGCCTCCCAACGTCCCAACAATTCCAGGAACAGCTTTCTGAAAATTGACCAATGTCTGGAAAACCTTCCAGCCCGCCCCCAACATCTTGCTCCTGGGGAAGATTTCAACCTAAGGCACCTAAAATGGAGGAATTTAAAAAAATGTGGTAGCAGAGATAACACTAGGAGGCAGCTCAGATGAAAACTCGCCCCACAAGAGCTTTTAAATCTCTGCAACAAATTCACCTTAAACCAGCAAATAGTAGAGCCCAAAAGATTAGAAATACACTGGACCTCATTTCACTAACAATGATAATCTGATACGAAATGTCATCATATCAAAAAAATATACTCCCGATCACAACATAATAGAGGTCCAGACATGATGCGGGGGAACCCCAGACCGTCAAAATGTGATCAGCCGGAGGGGGCCTTCTCCAAATTCCAACTTCAATAACAAAAACATAAGGGGGACCAAGTAAACCAAGTCCTAAATGATATAAACTGGGAAGATTGCCTAAGCATCACGGATCCTAACCTATGTCTAAACCAAATTAACTTGTGGAACTTCAGGGTTTGCTCGGCCCCAAATTTCCCCCAAGGAAAAAAGGAGGAGAAGATGTAAACCAGAAAGGGGGCGCTCCTAACAGGAAAAGGCCTAGAATAACGGAGGTGCTACAAGAGGCAAATATATCTGATATACGTGGGAGACACTGGTCAGAGAAAAAAAAAAACATCAATTAAAACTAAAGGAATTTTCCCCAGGAATCAGTAACGCAGGAAGAAAAAAAAAGCCATAAAAAAATTAAAAAGAAACCCAAAGTATTTCTTTTCTTACGCCAAATCAAAGTCAAACAACATTCAGTATTGGGCCCATTTTAAAAGGGGGATGGGGTCCTAAAAGGGGATGACTGCAAGGAAAAGGAGTTACTAAAGTCCCAGTATGACAAAAGTTTTTAGCGAGCCTCTAACCAGACTGAAAGTCGAAGACCTAAATAATTTTTTTTTATGAGAGTGAAAACAAACCCCCGGTAGACCGGCCTATCTGACATTACCCTGACCCAAAATGACTTCAAAAAGGAAAAAGCATGCCCCTCCCCCTCCAGGCCCAGACTCTGGAACTCCGGGGTTCATCAAGAACTGTTTTTTTTTGGGGGCCCCCTTTTCCTGCTCCTTTCATGGGGTGAAAAAACACGTGGGGAATCAGTGTTTTTAAACCCCAGGGGAAAAAGGAAAACCCCTCCCATTCCCAAAAAAAACATCCCCCACCCCCCAAAAGGGGGCAGTAACGCAATGAAAAACTACAGACCAATAGCGCTAACGTCCCATATCATAAAAATTTTGAAAGGGTTCTAAAAAACCCCCAAAACCCCTCAATTACACAACTCAGGGCAGCATGGGTTTAAAACAATTCTCCTGTCTGTCCCCCTACGGGGCCACTCCACAAAGTCCTGGATGCTCTGGGGAAACAAACAGAATGCAGATTTATACACAGACTTTGCAAAAGCCTTTGACAAGTGTGAAAAGGTGTAATAGCACACAAAATGGGGGTAAAGGAATAACAGGAAAAGTTGGTAGAGGGGTCTAAAATTTTCCCCCAACAAGTAGACCAAAAAAAGAAACAGAGTAAAGTCTGAGGGGGCTGTGAAAGCTCTGTTCCAAAAGGGCCCGACTGCTCCCATCCTGTTCCTCATTCTCAATCGGACATAGACAGGGATATAAGCAACAGTGTTGTGTTTTCCCCAGATGACCCCCAAACTGATGACAGGCCCACCGTTGAAGACACTGCAAGACTCCAAGAAAAAAACAAATCTTTAAAGGGAAGAAAAAAAATATGAAGTTCAATGAGGGGAAAATTTCCCCAATTCTAAGATATGGAAAACGGGAAATTTTCATCGGATATAAAACAAATTCCCCACCCCAATAAGCAAAAAAATATTGAAAAAAACCGGGGGGGGGTCTTTCAGAGGATATCGCCTTCAAGGCCCCCAAAAATGTAGCAATCACATCTGCTAAAAAATGACAGGAGGGGAAAAGAAAACCCCCTTAAAAAACCGGGATGCCAAGCCCATGTTGACATTTTTTCAGATCCTTGTTTTTCCCAGGCGGGGAAAATTTTTTACACTAACTCCCCCTTTAAGGCGGGGGAAATTGCTGACCTTGAAAATGTGCAAAAGAACCTTCACCGCACGCATAAGTGCGATAAACCACCTCAACTACTGGGAACGTTTTTAATTTTTTAAAAACCGTACTTCTAGAACGAAAAGGGGGAAAGTATTATTACCTGGAGTATACCTGGAGAGAGTTCCCGGGGAACGCCCCCCCCGGCCCGGGGAAAATTTTAAAAGGTTAGTGCCCCCAAATTACGAATATTATAAAAATTAATGTGTTGTAATGTACTGCGATGTTTAAATGTTAGGATGTATTATACCTTCAATGGGTGGCACACAATGTTATTTCTTCAATTTTAAGTTGATACTACAAATAATACTTAACGTTAATGTTTAGGGATGTTTTGACTAAAAGAACATTGTGTTGCTCATAGTAATTAAAAAAAAATAAACTTTCATTTATGAATAACTGTTAACATAGTTATTTTTCAGTTAGGAAAAATTCCCCTTAAAAACGGGTGATTCATAATTCAACTAAAAAAACACAGACTTCAGTCTTAAGTTGTAGATGAAGCCACACAAAAAACAAAAAAATTTTTTGATAAAAGAACATTTGGGGGGGCGAGAACTAAAAGGGAAAGTTGGGGGGAACAACAACTGTTATAAAGAATTAGACACATATGCAACATCTGGGTATCCCCTTTTAATTTAACGTTTTCCTTTTAAAAATAGAATTTGTAGACTTTTTCGCAAAGCAGTAAATATAATTTTTGTAATAACACCTCTTTCTTGGTATTAGGTTTTTTGCAAATTCAAAAAAAAAACCAATCTAACACTATAAAGAAAAAAATATTTATTTCACAAATAATAATGGACTAGTAAACCAATTTATTTAACAATATGATAGGGTAAATTTCCATCCCATTTTAACTTTTTGTCTTCACAATTTTAATGAGATGGATGTTATTGGGGCAGCAAATCAGCTTTCAACATCAGGATTTAAGGCACTAAGAAGAAGTTTAGATCCCCGCCACCAAGTGAGATGTACGAATGCCCCCCTCCGCCCAACATCCCCCACAATTTCTTACATCCGCATCCACATATGCACCCGCATGGGAAAAAATAAGACACCCTTTTAAAAAAACACCGGGGGGATATATAAATTTTCACATCCGATACATGGGGTAAAGCGAAGCCGGCCCCCTAATAAACACCCCCAGGTACAGCCTGGCTCTAATATACACACCAGGCCCGCTTTCTCCACGAAACTGATGACTTAGATTTTGGCATACACACTTTGTAACCAAACTCTCCCATGGTTCTGATGCCACCCTGCCGCCCCCCCCTTTCTTTTGCTCAAAAGTCCCCAATTTTTCCCCCCCCCGGGGAAAAACCCCCCCAATTGGGGGGGAAATCATTTTTCTAGACATTCCCCAAAAGGAGCTAGAATAGTATCCTTTCTCATCAGATAGCCTCTTACACCCTGTTATGCCTTTAAAAAAATTTCCCCCCAAACAGTAATAAAAAAAAAGAAACGTTTTTTTTAAAGGCACACAAAAAAAAGGTTAAAAGCTGATGGTGTTTGTAAAAACCCAAAATTTAAAAGTAAAATATCTTATATTTTTCTATAAATTTAACCTCAGAACTTGGGAAGGGGTTTTTAAAAATTGTTGAGATATTAATAAAAGGGCCGACTGTGGGATTTTTTTTTTTCCGGTGGTGTTTTTTTACAGCTTCAGCTGGGGGGTTTAGACAGCTCCAGCTGGTAGTTTATGACAGCTTCAGCTGGGGGGCATGACAGCTCCAGTTTTGGGTGTTCATGACAGCTTCATTTTGGGGTGTTCATGACAGCTCCAGCTGGTGGTGTTCATGACAGCTTCAGCTGGGGTGTTCATGACAGCTTCAGCTGGGGGGTGTTCAGGGCAGCTTCAGCTGGTGGTTTTTACAGCTCAGCTTGGAGAGTGTTTTCGGGAGTTTTTTTTTAAAAATCAATGTCACAGTTTAGGGGGTGTCGGGGAGTGACGTCATCAGCACATCAGGGGTGACGTCATAAAACACATCAAAAAAAAAAGTGGTGAGTTTTGTAAAATCGGGTTTTTTGGGTTTTTTAAGGATTGTGCTCATATTGGGAAAACTGTAATTAATGTTACAGATTTTTTTAAACATTTATGTATTGTATGAAGAAAAATTCACCAGTCCCGTTAAAATTAAATAATAAAATAATCAATCGAAAAAAAAAAGACACAATAAAATGACTGTAAAAAAACAAAAAAACTCGTTAAAAAAATTTTGACAACGTTTAAAAAAAGTTAACTTTTTTTTTAGTTGGGGTTACAAATGTTTATATAGTATATATATATATATATATATATATATATATATATATATATATATATATATATATATATATATATATATATGTTTATGTATATATATATATATTTTTTATATAAAAGTATATATATATATATATATATATATATATTTTTTTTTTTTTTTTTTTTTTTTTTTTTTTTCCAACAAGTCGGCCTCCACCGAGGCAGGGGCCCCAAAAAAAAAAAAAACCCCCAAAAAGAAAATACTTTCATCATCATTCAACACTTTCACCACACTCATCAAATCACTGTCTTTGCAGAATACGACAGCTGAGAATTGCCCCCCCAGCTGTCACTATCCCAGACCCCCTTTAAAGGCAGGCATTGTACTTCCCATTTCCTGGACAAAAGCCAAAACTAAATCAATAAACGGTTTTCCCCCTGAACCCTTTTTAAAATGCCCTGCTCCCCTCCAACAGATCGTCATGTCCCAAAACCATTCGTCTCCATTCACTCTTATCTAAAACCTACACATGCTTGCGGAAAAGGAAACCCCCCTCCCCAAAAACCCCTTTTTCCCCTACCCCAACCTTTTTTTAGGACGCCCCCCCACCCCGCCTTCCTTCCCCTCAGATTTATACACTCTCCAAGCTTCTTTTTATCCATTCTTTTCTAAATGACCAAACCACCTCAACAACCCCTCTTCAGCCCTCTGACAAATACTTTTAGTAACTCCACACCCCTTTTCCTAATTTCCACATTCCGAATTTTCTGCATAATATTTACAGCACAAATCCCACTGCCTCCAGCCTCCTCCTCGCTGAAGCATTTAACCCATGTTTTACACCCATATAAGAGTGTTGGTACCACTATATTTTTACTTCCCCTTTTTTGTCTCCATGGATAACTTTTTTTTTCCCCCAGATACCTCAACGCACCACTCACCTTTTTTCCTTCATCAATTCTATTGTTAACCTCATCCTTCATAAACCCATCCGCCAACACGTCAACTCCCAAATATCTGAAAACATTTACTTCCTCCATAATCCCTCTCTCCAATGTGAAATTCCCCAATTTTTTTTTTTTTAAATCGTTTGATACTCTCATCACCTTTTTCTTATCTACGTTCACTTTTAACTTTTGTTTAAAACCCTCCCAAACTCGTCCACCAACCTTTTTTAACTTTTCTTTAGAATCTCCCCCAAGCAAAGTATCATCAGCAAAAAAAAACTGTGTCAGCTCCCATTTTTTATTTAATTTTTTTATAATTTAATCCCACCCCCTCCCCCACCCTAGCATTTTCTTTTTTAACCCCATCTTTTATTAAACAACCATAGTGACATTACACCCTTTTTAAGACCTACTTTTACCAAACTCCCCCCCTCCTACACACCCCCAACCCCCAGCTTCACTTTTTCCCCATAAAAACTCTTTACAGCCTTCATTTTAATTACTACCTATTCCAAAAATTGCAACATTTGCCACATTGCTCCCCCCCTCCATTCTATTATATGCCTTTTCTAAATCCATAAATGCAATAAAAACCCCTTCCTTTATCTAAAACTGATCACATATATGCTTCACTGTAAAAAAATTGAATCTACACATCCCCCCCCCACTCTAAAAACCCCCTTCCATCTGCAATCCTACTCTCTGTCTTACCTCTAATTTTTTCAATAATAACCCCCCATACACTTTACCTGGGGTACTCAGTAAACTTATTCCCCTATAATTTTTACCCCCTTTTTTTCCCTTCCCCAAAAAAAAGGAACTATACATGCTATCTGCCAATCCCTAGGTACCTTCCCTTTAAAAATTTAATAAACAAAAATACCAACAACTCCAGCACTATATCCCCCCTGCTTTTAACATTTTTGTCATGCCCCTCAGTTCCAGCTGCTTTCCCCTTTTTTATTCTACGTAATGCCTCAACACCCCCCCCACCTCTATAAACATATAAAATCCTGAAGCCTACCCATCAATTTTTATCCACCAATACATAATCCAACAAACTACTTTCCTTACGTGCTATATCATACCTTTTTTTTTTATCCTCTTTTTCATAAAATATGTATTACTTATTCCCAAAACCTCTTTCCACAAAAGGGGTAAAATTAAGGTTCCCCATTTATTTTTCCCCCGGCACCCAAATTTACCTACTACTCTCTCCACAACATTTTATATATATATCTCCTCAAACTTTATTATGGTCAAACATTTTCTCAACACCTCTCCTAACAAAGTTATAATGCTTCCCAACAGGCAGGTTGCATTGAATGTTTTGAGAGCAGTCACACAAGGTAACACAAGAGTCGCATCACATCCAGCACTTCCATAAGGGATCTAAGCAGGACAAAATCTAAGATTGAGACACTGATACACTTATGCAGCATATGGGAATCTTTAATGAAGAAACGTTTCGCCACACAGTGACTTCATCAGTCCTATAAGAACATAAGAATGGAGGAACACTGCAGAAGGAATAATGGAAGACACTGCTAAGAGGAGATACATAATCCTCCCCACCAACTCCATTGCCAAACACATTTCCAAATCTTCCTATCATTCCAAGTATCAACCTCCCATCCACCACCATCAAGGACATTACCAGTAACAGACAGGAAAAAACTTCAATCCACTGCAGGGGTATACACAATCCTTTAAGTCAGCAAACATCCAGAGACCTCCAAACACGTATTTTCAAAACCGTACGAGGGAGATCTGACGATTTAAGTAATGCCTGTGTTCAACATCGAAAAATTTACACAACCATTTAATCAACCAGAAACGCAAGACTCATCGCCAGAGAAGACAACACTAATACCGCAGAATCCTGGAGTCATACTTTCTGTATATCCAACAACTTCAACCAGAACAACGGTTCTATAACGTAAAAAGAACCCCTTTCCAAGAAACTTTCGTTATCCCACGTAACTATATACACAACCGCCAGTCCCGTGCAGGCGCTTATTGGATCCAACCTCCAGCATTCTCCGACTCCATCCCCTAAATTCCCACGTACCTTTCACCCAGGTAGATCTGTTTTGGGTTTTTAAAAAGCCCACTGTGTCGGGGTTTTTTATTTTTTTCCTTGTGTCTGTATTTCATCCATTTATTTCTAACATTGGGGTTTTTTCAACTTTTTCCCGGAATCACTAATTTATATTTCAGCTTATTTTGACAGGAACTGGGGAAGGCACTAAACAGCGATTGTATTAACAGGAGATGAGGGAACAATAGACCATTCATGGTACAAATGAATAAATCAAAGTAACAGGAGTGGAGGAACAATAGACCATTTTTGGATTAAACTAAGTCACTAAATTTATTTCGAATCTTTACTTATTATGATTCACGAATAAAATTTTAAATAACAGCCTTTAATAAACTTTGAGAGAAATATGTTAAAAAAATTTTGAAGATCAATTATTTCTAAATGGACTTGTAGTTAATTAAGTGTTCTTAAGGGATTCAGAAAAGTGAATGATAAATAATTAACTTCAACACATCAGGTCTCAGTAATATTGTGATTTTCTCGTTATAAGTATGAAAAAAAAGGAATGCAGAGTACAATTTAAAGACACTTTTTAGTTACAACGATTCGATCAGTCAGTATTTGCACTCCTTGACAATGTGTGAAAATTTTTCTATACTTCCACTAATTTTAAAAATATTGTCATATAATAAAAGGAAAAAACGGAATTAAACTGCATCATTTGGGGGGGGCGTTGGAGGGGAACCCCAAACACAGCATTTG
>WNWK01037037.1:0-18748 GCA_009830355.1 Cherax destructor
ACTACACGAACAATTGTATGGTACTATGTCTATATCCTGACTACTTCAAGTGTATGTGTGTGTGGCGTGCGTACACGTGTTTACATTTGGTTGGTAGCCCTGCGCCCTGACTTCTTCCGAACTATGAACTATACTATGAATTCAGCTCCTACGAGCAGGGATTTGTCCCACAGCTTCAGCAACTCAGGGCCAGAAACCTGCAAACCCGCAAACCACAACTAGGAATTTGTACATTACATTCGATGTCTGCTGTGGGTATTCTCCTGGCGTGGCTCCCTGCTGGGTACTGCTGGGTACTACCTCTTCGTTTCTTTTCTATTGGGCTCACTTTATGCAATCACCGTATTGTTCACTGCTTGCCTTCACTTATCTTCCTTTCTTGGGTGCCTCCAGTAGATATGCTCCCCACTGCATTATAGTTCACTACGATAAATTCTCGACTTCCTGCTGTGTGGCAACCACTGTTAGGCCTATCAACGCCTCCCTCACTGGCACTTCCACTATTTACTGTGCTTTCCCTCTGGGATCACTCATATTTCCCTGCTTTTTGGTTTTAAATGAGTATGACACTTTAGCCTATGCCCACGCCTGTTTGTTGCACTCGGATTACCCCTAGGACCACCCAATACGACCCAATTTAGCGGAGCTCAAAACGCGCGTGACTGCTGTGCCTGCGTCTGTATGTGTGTGTGTGTGTGTGTGTGTGTGTGTGTGTGTGTGTGTGTGTGTGTGTGTGTGTGCGTGTTGATTGCCATTTTGTCCTATACACATGTCGATTGAAGGCTGGGCCTGTTGTACTCACCTATTTGTGGTTGCAGGGGTCGATTCATAGCTCCTGGCCCCGCCTCTTCACTGATTGCTACTAGGTCCTCTCTCTCCCTGCTCCATGAGCTTTATCAAACCTAGTAAAGTAGTAAAGTAAATTTTATTTCATTGCAGATTGCAGATTACATAGGTATTGGTAGTTACAATGTAAATTGAGTGCAAGGAGAGCCACTGACATGCCATGGCATTAGGGGCAGCTTATTCTAGTAACTTAAAGACTAGGTACTTAATATTAGAGAAATTTATTGAGTTTATTCTAGTTAAAAATTGTTTTCAAAATTACAATATGATGAAATTTTACTGTTTAAATTATTATATAATGATATTAGATTGTTACAGTAATGGTAATATGGAATTGAGATTATCATAAGGAAAATAACATTGAGCATTTTTGACATTAACTTATAATATGAGTATTTAGTTTTGATTGAGTAGGGGGTAACATAATAGTAACATATTAATAAAAATTGAGATTATCGTATAGGAAAGTAATAATGAGCCTTTTCAGAGTAGTTTATAGTATGATCATTTAGTTTTGGGTGAGTAGGTGGTTTTGAGTTGAGTCTTAAATTGATTTTCAGACAAGATTATCTTAATATTTACTGGTAGTGAATTCAGATTCTGGGGCCCTTTATGTGCATAGAATTTTTACATAGGTTGATATGAACACGGGTATATCAAAAAGTGATCTGTGTCTTGTGTTGTGGTCATGGGTCCTATTAAAGTTGGTGAGGAGAATTTTGACGGAGGGTTTATATTAGAGTGTAAAGTTTTATATATGTAGTAGGCACAAGAGTAAGTATGAATGTTCTTTACGGTGAGTAGTTTGAGACTTTTGAATATTGGTGGAGTATGCTGTCTAGAGTGGGAATTTGTTATCATTCTGACTGCGGCCTTTTGTTGTGTTATGAGTGGTCTAAGGTGATTTAATGTTGTTGATCCCCATGCACAGATTCCATAGGTGAGATACGGGTAGATAAGGAATGATATAGTGCAAGGAGAGCTGATTGTGGTACATAATAGCGTATCTTTGAAAATATGCCTACTGTCGTCGAGATTTTCTTGGAAATTTGTTGTATGTGTGTTTGGAATTTAAGGCTACTGTGAGTCTTGTGATGGGTGTACCATTGAGCCTTATGTTAAGTGGAACATTTGTGGCTTTGCTTCCAAACTGTATGAAGTAGGTCTTGTCAGTATTGAGAGTAAGCTTGTTAGTCGTCATCCATGTTGATATTTTCTGTAATTCGGCATTAACAGTGTTGGCCAGTATAACTGGATTTGGGTGAGAGAAGACATATGTTGTGTCATCTGCAAATAAAATGGGTTTGAGTAGTTGTGATGCATTCGGTAGGTCATTTATGTAAATGAGGAATAGAGTGGCCCCAGGACACTTCCTTGAGGGACTCCGACTGTAATTTGTTGTGTGGAAGAGTTCGCTCCATTTGTGTACACGTATTGGCTTCTGTTGGTGAGGTATGACTTTAGGTAGTTGAGTGGGTGCCCCCTTATACCATAGTGTGCTAATTTTGTGAGCAGTAAATCATGGTCGACTGTATCAAAAGCTTTGCGTAGATCAATGAAGATTCCCAGTCTACCTGGAGTCTACCTGGAGAGAATTCCAGGGGTCAACGCCCCCGCGGCCCGGTCTGTGACCAGGCCTCCTGTTGGAGCAGAGCCTGATCAACCAGGCTGTTACTGCTGGCCGCCCCAGTCCAACGTACGAACCACAGCCCGGCTGATCAGGTACCGACTTGAGGTGCCTGTCCAGTGCCTGCTTGAAGACAGCCAGGGGCTTGTTGGTAATCCCCCTGATGTATGCTGGGAGGCAGTTGAACAATCTTGGGCCCCTCACACTTATTGTGTTGTCCCTCAACGTGCTAGTGGCTCCCCTGCTCTTCATTGGGGGGATGTTACATCGCCTGCCGAGTCTTTTGCTTTCGTAGGGAGTGATTTTTGTGTGCAAGTTTGGTACTAAGCCCTCGAGAATTTTCCATGTGTATATAATAATGTATCTCTCCTGCCTGCGTTCTAGAGAGTACAGGTTTAGGAACTTCAAGCGTTCCCAGTAGTTGAGGTGGTTTATCGCACTTATGCGTGCGGTGAAGGTTCTCTGCACATTTTCAAGGTCAGCAATTTCACCCGCCTTGAAAGGTGCAGTTAGTGTGCAGCAATATTCCAGCCTAGATAGAACAAGCGATCTGTAAAGTGTCAACATGGGCTTGGCATCCCTGGTTTTGAAGGTTCTCATTATCCATCCTGTCATTTTTCGAGCAGATGCAATTGCTACATTGTTATGGTCCTTGAAGGTGAGATCCTCTGACATGATCACTCCCAGGTCTTTGACATTAGTTTTTCGCTGTATTGTGTGGTTGGAATTAGTTTTGTACTCCGATGAGATTTTAATTTCTTCACGTTTTCCGTATCTGAGTAATTGAAATTTCTCATCATTGAACTTCATATTGTTTTCTGCAGCCCATTTAAAGATTTGGTTTATGTCTGCTTGGAGTCTTGCAGTGTCTTCAACGGTGGACACTGTCATACAGATTCGGGTGTCATCTGCAAAGGAACACACAGCACTTTGGCTTATATCCCTGTCAATGTCTGATATGAGGATGAGGAATAGGATGGGAGCAAGTACTGTGCCTTGTGGAACAGAGCTTTTCACAGTAGCTGCCTCAGACTTTACTCTGTTGACTACTACTCTTTGTGTTCTACGTGTTAGGAAATTATAGATCCATCTACCAATTTTTCCTGTTATGCCTTTATCACGCATTTTGTGTGCTATTACACCATGGTCACACTTGTCAAAGGCTTTTGCAAAATCTGTGTATATAACATCTGCATTCTGTCGTTGTGGTCCAGTACTTGGGACAGACAGGAGCGGCCTGCTCTAAACCCATGCTGTCCTGGGTTGTGCAATTGATGGATATCAAGATGGGTGGCGATCTTGCTTCTTAGAACCCTTTCAAAGATTTTTATGATATGGGACGTTAGCGCAATCGGTCTGTAGTTCTTTGCTATTGCTTTACTGCCCCCTTTGTGGAGCGGGGCTATGTCTCTTGTTTTTAGTAGCTGCGGGACGATCCCAGTGTCCATGCTCCCTCTCCATAGAATGTTAAAAGCATGTGATAGGGGCTTCTTGCAGTGGGACTTCTTTCTTCTCAAGTGCTGTATATATTAACTCCAACATGTGCATAATAGCATCGTTTGTGCTCTTGTTTGTCCTGAATCCAAATTGACAGGGGTTGAATACATTGTGTGAGACGAGGTAGGAATAGATTTGTCTATGAATTAATTTTTCGAAGATTTTAGAAAGCAATGGTAAATTAGAAATTGGTCTATAATTATTCAGTCTTAAAACTATGTATGGTTCCTGCCTCCACTATGTCGCTTTCTAGGCTATTCCACTTCCTTACAACTCTATGACTGAAGAAATACTTCCTAACATCCCTTTGACTCATAGGAGTCTTCAACTTCCAATTGTGACCCCTTGTTTCTGTGTGTGTGTGTATGTATAAATGTGTGTGTATGTGTGTGTGTGTGTATGTGTGTATGTGTATATGTAAGTGTGTATGTATATGTGTGTGTGTGACCCAACAATAAAATTTGCACCAAGAACTCATTACAGTTGTGACCGTGTGTAGACTAGTGAATTGTTCATTGCGTTATAATTTTTTCATGATTGTAATTATGTATAAACGTAAGTAAGTAAATTTACTTACATGTTTCATTACCTTTGTAACTTGTGAGTTCATTACCTTTGTAGCTTGTTAGTTCATTACCTTTGTAACTTGCTCAGCTATCAAAACTTTGGGGTCCAGTCCCTGGACCCATTATGTACCTCTGTAATCTTTTGACTACTGCCCACAGGATGGGTATGGGGTGCATAATAAAGATATCAAACTAACTGGAGGCATTCTGTACCCAGGTTTACGTGACGTATGCAGGGCAGCAGAGGACGTGTCGTCTGTGCGATGGCCCGGGGCATATGGCAGCAACGTGTGATCGGCAACGGGGCCCATACAATGAGACTCGAGGAGAGGACGACGTGCGGACAGAGCCAGGTGTCCGAGAGGAACAGGTGCCGTTGGCGACACCTGTGGTAGCAGACATAATGGTGAATGCTGTGGAAACTGGTAAATGAAGTGATGCTGTTGACATGAGTGAGGAGGCGGGCATGTTGACGTTGCCCCAGGAGTCTCCGAGTGAGACTATGGAGATGGCAGGGGTCAGCTTTGAGAAAAGTCCTCTGGAGGAGGGGAATGAGTTCCCGAACCCCAGTCTTGAGGACCTGAGGAGGATTCTGGATAGTCCATTGCCGGGAGAGTTGCAGAGTACGGTAGTGGAACCGGATGGAGATGTGGAGAGTCAGGGGGGTGTGGGTGTTGATGGTGCTGAAGTGGTCAACTGCAGGTCGGTGGTTGTTGCAGAAGTGGAGGTGCATAGGTCTCCAGGTGAGGGGGTCATGGAGTTTGAGAGTGAGTCATGTAAGAGGCCAAGTGGTGAGGCTGACGACGATGTGATTACACCAGGACAGGGGTCCAGTAAAAAGACCTGGGTAGACATAGCTAAGGGAGGGAAAGGGGGATCCAAGGGGAAAGGTGGAGGTAGGAATGGGAAGGAGAGCCGAGGGTTTGGTGGTACTTTCAAGACTGTGGCGCCAGGATCCGTGAGGCCGAGAGGGAAACCACCATTGCAGCATTCAAGTGTTTGAATATGAACGTCAATGGCCTCTGAGCGGAGGTTAAGAGGAAATGGGTGGAGGTAACACTGAGACATATGAATGTAGATGTATGCTTCCTGCAGGAGCATAATTATAGGTGTGGAAAGGAATTAATGTTGAAAGGTTACAGGTTATATACAGGAATTTCTGGGCATTTAAAGGAGGGGTGACGGTGGGGGTACGGGAGACCAGACCTTTTCATCTGAGAACATGGGAGGAGAGGAGAGGGGGTAGAATTGTTAGGGTGGAAGGTGAGTGGGGGGATATTCAGGTGTGTTTCGTCAGGGTGTACATGCCGGCGTGCAATGATCGTAGGGTTAAGGAGGATTTTGTTCGAAATGATTTAGTCTATACCTTAAGGGGCCTTCCTATGGTCACTATTGTAGCAGGTGATTGGAATTGTATAATTAGAGGGAAGGATGTCGAGCCTAGAAGGGCGGGATGTATGTTGGGTGCCTTAACGGAGGTTTTGGGGGAGGTGGGGGTGGTGGATGTGGTAAGGGGTGGGGGGTGGAACGTGGAATACACCTATGTATGGAGAGAATACGCGGCGTGGCTCGATCGGGTTTATGTAATGCAGGATATACAGGTGGGCAGTGTAACCTGTGTGGACATGGGTTTTTCAGATCATAGAGGTGTTTTGGTTGAGTTAGGATGGGAGGGTGCGGTTAAGGTTTATACTAGTTATTGGAAATTAAATGTGCGTTTGCTGCAGGGTGAGGGACATCATGAGGTTTTTGAGGAATGGTGGGGAAGATTGTGGGGTGGGGGTAAGGGTATTGAGAATGTTGGGAAATGGTGGAATGCACGAGCGAAGGTGGCAATAAGAGAATTTTACATGTGGATGGGGTCTGAGGATTGAAAGTTGAGGTATGGGAAGCAGAGGTATTTGGAGGAGCAGTTGCAGGAGTGTTATAAGGGGTGGGGAAGGTACCCACGGGATGAGATCGATGAACTGCGGGGCCAATTAAGGTAGATTCAAAATGAAAATTTTCATGCCATTAGGGTTAGAGGGGGGTTGGAGGATGTTTTATGGGGGATAAACCCTCAGCTATGGTATTGCATAAATTTTGGGAACGACGGAAGGGCATGACGATTATATCCTTGACAGTGGATGAGGACTTAGATGGGTATAGGAGTGGCCAGGTGGTACGTATCACTGAGGGCATGAATTGCTATACAGATAGATGGTTTCAGAGAAAGTTGCAGAAGGGGTTTTATAATCAGGAGGCATGTGGTTTTGTTTTAGGTAGCGTCTTAGAGAGGATTAGTCAGGAGGACAGGAAAGGTTTGGAGGGACGTATTACTGAGGAAGAGGTATGGCAGGCGGTGCAGGGGCAGAAACTTGGGAAGACACCGGGTTTGGACGGGATTTCGGGTGACTTCTATGTGACTCATTGGGAGGTTTTGCGAGAGGTATTGGTGAGAGTTTTCAATGGTATGAAGTCAATGGGAAGTATGAGTGAAGAGCAGCGAACAGGGATAGTGGTTTTAATACCCAAGAGTCGGGGTTGCAGGAAACTAAAGGGATATAGAGCGATAACTTTACTCTGTGCTGACTATAAGATTTTTGCACGTATTTTGGTGAATCGTATGAAGAAGGTATTAAATAATATTTTAGAGGGAGGGCAGTACGGAGTTCCTGGGCATAGTATGAGGGAGGGGCACCGTAAGATAAAAGGGTTTGTTGAAGGTAGGGAGGGGGAGTAGTCGTGGGGTTGGATTGGGAAACTGCCTATGACAGCATGAATAGGGAGATGTTGCAGGGCATATTAATGAAACAGGGGTTCGGGGAGGAGGTAGTGGGGTGGGTAGGGATGCTTTATGGCAGGGCACATGTGAGAGTGCAGGTGAATGGGAGGGTGGGGACCGTGGTGGGCATGGGACGGGGGCTGCAACAGGGGTGTCCTTTGTCGCAGCTCCTGTTCGCATGTCTGCAGGATCCCTTCTATAGATTTGTGCAGGAGGGTGTGAGAGAGGGGGGAGGGGACCCGGAATGTGCCCCAGGTATCGTCGGGTATGTTGATGACACCACTATCTTGGTGGGAAGCTTATAGGGGCTGGGGACTGTTAATAAGATGATTGAGATTTTTGGGTTGGCTACTGGGATGAGTGCAAATAGGGCAAAATCGAAGTTGTTAGAGGTGGGAACTTGGGTGAGAGGGGCGTTGGGACAGAGGTTTGGATGGAATACAGTGGATAGGATAAAAATTTGTGATGTTGTTTTTTGTAATGTGCCGCAAGTTGCACAGGAGTTTAACTCTTCTGCAGTGGTAGAGGCAGCTGTGGGTAGGATGGCGGGATGGAGGCCAGGGGAGATAACTCTTTTGCAAAGGGTCATTGTGGTCAATGCATTAGTTTACAGTAAGTTGTGGTTCGTAGCTGCGGTTTATCCTCTCATGGAAGGCATTGGTTGCGGGAGGGAGTGGTTATGACTAGGGTGACGAGAGGAGGTATGGGATTGATGCCTCTGAGGAGGCAATTGATGGGGATTTACGTGAGGCAGGAATTTTTGGCGAGGGGAGGGAGGGGGGGTGAGAGTGGACACGGTTATGAGGGAGAGCCGGCAGTGGTGGCATGGTAAGGATCTTCATATTTGTGAGGCACTCTTGCAACATCTCATAGTAGTCTTGGAACTGCGGAAAATGCGAGTTAAGGCGCTTGATAGGGTTGGAACTGTTGAGTTGGAGATACAGGGGGTGGCAGCTTATCCAAAGTATGATTGGGGGGCTACGTGGTTTTGGTTAAAAAGGTTAAAATTGCCGGCCAGGGTGAGGGAAACGGGGTTTAGGTTTCTGCATAATATATTGGCATCCAGAGCTCAACTTTTCGCTATGGGTCTGATAAAGGATGGGCTCTGCCAGTGATGTGGGATTTTGGAAACGGCTTTTCATGTCGTATATTTTTGTGAGGATTTGGCTAGGGTTCGAGAATGGTTCGGTGGGATAATCAGGGAGGTGGGGGGAGGGGGTTGTCTGTGTTACGGGTTTTAAGTTTAGATGTTGTGGGTAGTTCCGAGGGTGTTAGGTGTGCAGTTATGTATCATGGGGCATGAGGGAGGTTCAGAGCGAGGGGAGAATCCGGGCTCTTGTAGCACGGTTTTTAGAACAAAATGCAGGAATAAAGGACTTTATGGTCAGGCATGGGAGCGAGGGTTTTGGTGGGCTATAGGCAGTTGACAATGGGGACGTTATTGGGGGAGGGATGGGAATGGTACGAAGGGTTGGTCTCCGGGGGGTGTTGGATTAGAGTATGTGTTGATTAGGAGGTATGCACGAGTATGAGAGGGGAGGGAGGGAGTGGGTTATGGGGCGTGTGGAGAATGTATCGGTGACCTTGACTGGGGGGAAGGGAATGGTAGGAAGGTGTCAAGGGCAAGCAATGGGGTTTGTCTCAGGCAGGGTCCTTTAATTAAGGTCTGACATAAATAAAGTGTGTGTGAGGATTCATATATGCATATATATATATATATATATATATATATATATATATATATATATATATATATATATATATATATATATATATATATATATATATATATATATATATATATATATATATTTTTATTAACACATCGGCCGATTCCCACCAAGGCAGGGTGGCCCGAAAAGAAAAACTTTCATCATCATTCACTCCATCACTGTCTTGCCAGAAGGGTGCTTTACACTACAGTTATAAAACTGCAACATTAACACCCCTCCTTCAAAGTGCCGGCACTGTACTTCCCATCTCCAGAACTCAAGTCCGGCCTGCCGGTTTCCTGAATCCCTTCATAAATGTTACTTGCTCACACTCCAACAGCACGTCAAGTATTAAAACCATATGCCTCCATTCACTCCTATCAAATACGCTCACACATGCTTGCTGGAAGTCCAAGCCCTCGCACACAAAACTTCATTTACCCCTCCCTCCAACCTTTCCTAGGCCGACCCCTACCCCGCCTTCCCTCCACTACAGATTTATACACTCTCGAAGTCACTCTGTCTCGTTCCATTCTCTTACATGTCCAAACCACCTCAACAACCCCTCCTCAGCTCTCTGGACAATCGTTTTGGTAATCCCGCACCTCCTCCTAATTTCCAAACTCCGAATTCTCTGCATTATATTCACACCACACATTGACCTCAGACATGACATCTCCACTGCCTCCAGCCTTCTCCTCGTTGCAACATTCATCACCCATGCTTCACACCCATATAAGAGCGTTGGTATAACTATACTCTCATACATTCCCTCTTTACTTCCATGGACAAGGTTCTTTGTCTCCACAGACTCCGAAGTGCTCCACTCACCCTTTTCCCCTCATCAATTCTATGATTCACCTCATCCTTCATAGACCCATCCGCCGACATGTCCACTCCCAAATATCTGAATACATTCACCTCCTCCATACTCTCTCCCTCCAATCTGATATCCAATCTTTCGTCACCTATTCTTTTGTTATCCTCATCACCTTACTCTTTCCTATATTCACTTTCAATTTTCTTCTTTTACACACCCTACCAAATTCATCCACCAACCTCTGCAGCTTCTCTTCAGAATCTCCCAAAAGCACAGTGTCATCAGCAAAAAGCAACTGTGACAACTCCCACTTTGTATTTGCTTCTTATCTTTTAGCCCAACACCTCTTGCCAAGACCCTCGCATTCACTTCTCTTACAACCCCGTCTATAAATATATTGAACAACCACGGTGACATCACACATCCTTGTCTAAGGCCCACTTTTACTGGGAAATAGTCCCCTTCCCTCCTACACACTCTAACCTGAGCCTCACTATCCTCATAAAAACTCTTCACTGCTTTCAGTAACCTTCCTCCTATTCCATACACCTGCAACATCTGCCACATTGCCCCCTATCTACCCTATCATACGCCTTTTCCAAATCCATAAATGCCACAAAAACATCTTTACCCTTATCCAAATACTGTTCACCTATATGTTTCACTGTAAACACTTGGTCTACACACCCCCTACCTTTCCTAAAGCCCCTTGTTCATCTGCTATCCTGCTTTCTGTTTTACTCTTAATTCTTTCAATAATAACTCTACCATACACTTTACCAGGTACACTCAACAGACTTATTCCCCTATAATTTTTGCACTCTCTTTTGTCCCCTTTGCCTTTATACAAAGGAACAATACACGCTCTCTGCCAATCCCTAGGTACCTTACCCTCTTCCATACATTTATTAAATAATAGCACCAACCACTCCAAAATTATATCCCCACCTGCTTTTAACATTTCTATCTTTATCCCATCAATCCCAGCTGCCTTACCCCTTTCATTCTACCCACTGCCTCACGAACTTCCCCTACACCCAAACTGGCTCTTCCACACTCCTACAAGATGTTATTCCTCCTTGCCCTACACACGAAATCACAGCTTCCCTGTCTTCATCAACATTTAACAAATCCTCAAAATATTCTCTCCATCTTCCCGATACCTCTAACTCTCCATTTAATAACTCTCCTCTCCTATTTTTAACTGTCAAATCCATTTGTTCTCTAGGTTTCCTCAACTTATTAATCTCATTCCAAAACTTTTTCTTATTTTCAACAAAATTTGCTGATAACATCTCACCCACTCTCTCATCTGCTCTCTTTTACATTGCTTCACCACTCTTTAACTTCTCTTTTCTCTCCATATACTCTTCCCTCCTTGCATCACTTCTACTTTGTAAAAACCTCTCATATGCTAACTTTTTCTCCCTTACTACTCTCTTTACATCATCATTCCACCAATCGCTCCTCTTCCCTCCCGCACCCACTCGCCTGTAACCACAAACTTCTGCTGAACACTCTAACACTACATTTTTAAATCTACCCCATACATTTTCGACCCCATTGCCTACACTCTCACTAGCCCATCTATCATCCAATAGTTGTTTATATCTTACCCTAACTGCCTCCTTTTTAGTTTATAAACCTTCACCTCTTTTTACTTACTGATTCTATTTTCCTTGTATCCCATCTACCTTTACTCCCACTGTAGCTATAACTAAAAAGTGATCTGATATATCTGTAGCCCCTCTATAAACATGTACATCCTGAAGTCTACTCAACAGTCTTTTATCTACCAATACATAGTCCAACAAACTACTGTCATTACGCCCTACATCATATCTTGTATACTTATTTATCCTCTTTTCTTAAAATATGTATTACCTATAACTAAACCCCTTTCTATACAAAGTTCAATCAAAGGGCTCCCATTATCATTTACACCTGGCACCCCAAACTTACCTACTACACCCTCTCTGCATGTTTCTCCCACTTTAGCATTTAGGTCCCCTACCACAATTACTCTCTCATTTGGTTCAAAGTTCCTATACATTCGCTAACATCTCCCAAAATCTCTCTCTCTCCTCTACACTCCTCTCTTCTCCAGGTGCATACACGCTTATTATGACCCACTTTCGCATCCGACCCTTATTTTAATCCACATAATCCTTGAATTTACACATTTATATTCCCTCTTTTCCTTCCATAACTGATCCTTCAACATTATTGCTACCCCTTCCTTAGCTCTAACTCTCTCAGATACTCCTGACTTAATCCCATTTATTTCTCCCCACTGAAACTCGCGTACCCCCTTCAGCTTTGTTTCGCTTAGGGCCAGGACATCCAACTTTTTTCATTCATAACATCGGCAATCATCTCTTTCTTATCATCCGCACTACATCCACGCACATTCAGACAACCCAATTTTATAAATTTTTTCTTCTTCTCGTTTTTAGTAGATTTGTACAGGAGAAGGGGTTACTAGCCCATTGCTCCTGGCATCTTAGTCGCCTCATACGACACGCATGGCTTACGGAGGAAAGATTCTTTCCACTTCCCCATGGACAATAGAGAAAATAAAAAGAACAAGAGCTATTAAGAAAAAGAAGAAAACCTAATGTGTGTATGTATATATATGCATGTGTATGCCAGTGTAGTGTGACCTAAAGTGTAAGTAGAAGTAGCTAGATATACCTGTTATCCAGCGTGTGAAAATAATATATATATATATATATATATATATATATATATATATATATATATATATATATATATATATATATATATATATATATATATATATATATTATATATATATATATATATATATATATATATATATATATATATATATATATATATATATATATATATATATGCAAAAAAATCACAGTAAACAGGTGATATCAAAATATGCAAGACAACCACTATGAAAAAATAGAAGAATTCCAAGCGCTTTCGTGACTACTCACATTATCAAGGAACTATAAAAGGAAACGTGAGAAGAAGGCTTATAAAGAGGCAGAATACACCTCACAGTCACATCACACTAACAAAGACAAATCCTCTTTCACCTGTTCTTAGTAATTTATATATGGAATTTTTCGAAACAAGATTGCTTAACACAATCCTTCCCAATAGAGCTAAGTGGTATAGATATGTTGATGACATTTTGTGCCTTATGCCTAAGAATGTAGACATAAACCATTTCCTTGTTAAATTAAATAGCTTAGCTCATTCTATAAATTTTACTGTTGAATTCGAAGTAAATAACTCATTGCCCTTCCTAGATGTTTTTATTATTAAGGGTAACATTGATTTTAAATTTAAAATTTACAGAAAACCTACAAATAATTGTTCCTATGTACACTATTACTCTTCACATCAAGATAGAGTTAAAGTGTCGGTTTTCTCTTCTATGTTTTTGAGAGCTTTACGTATTTGTAGTCCAGAGTTCATAGATGAAGAAATCTCTAAAATTTATGAAATAGCTAATGATTTAAAATACCCAAGAAACATAATTGATAAATCTTTTAAAATAGCTAGAAATACTTTTTACAATCCAAAAAGGGACAACCAACCTTATTCAACCAAAAATATGTTGGTTCTCCCTTACCATGAAAACAGATGATGATCAAACTAAATGCAAATTATGTGATCAGGCATATGGTCACTGTCTTGAACACTATGTGCTAAATTGTCCACTTATTGAGGAATATAGAGATAGACAGTATAATAACCTATGTGACATGTCAAGATATCTTATTAGTGAAGGTAGGATACCACTTATTCTAAGCAAATTTCCTAAATTTGCTTGTAACAGATAAGTGAACTGTAGATATAAATCCAAATTAATTTCCATGAACATGCCTATCTGTGCTCATGATAATGCGAGCACAGATGGGCATGTTTGTGGAGCAACCTGCAATGTGAACAGACTGACTGATGTTGTAGTGGCCAGGCTTAGGCTTGGCTACAGGTACTTCTGACAGTTTGGGAGACACAGATGATGATCAAACTAAATGCAAATTATGTGATCAGACATATGGTCACTGTCTTGAACACTATGTGCTTAATTGTGCACTTATTGAGGAATATAGAGATAGACAATATAATAACCTATGTGACATGTCAAGATATCTTATTCATGAAATAAGATACCTGCTTGTAATAGATAATTGAAATGTAGATATAAACCCAAATGTACAATTGTTAACCCTTTGGGGCCTAGTGCCTAGGCCTTTTGTGTATCCATATGCTCTTGCGCTACCGTCCACAGGATGGATATGGGGTGCACAATAAACTAGCCACTTCGGTGGCAAAATCTAAAAAATCTCTATCATGAAAACTTGGTTGATATGCCTTCTTTTCTTAAGAATTTTAATATCAAAGTTGTATTTAAAAATCTTGATACAGTAAAAAGACTTTTGATAAAAATTCCCCCCAAAATGCTGACGGATGTGTCTATAAGATTCCCTGTAAAATATGCGATAAAGTTTATTATGGTCAAACTGGTAAAAGTCTTGAACTAAGATTAAAACAACATAAATATAGCATTAGAACTGGACAAGATTCTAATGCTCTATTTATTCATGTGAGAGACTTTAACCATCCAATTGATTTTCAAAATGCTGAGAAGGTTGTATCAAGCAAGTCCATGGTTGAGAGGAATATAATAGAATCATGTTTCATTAAAAGCAGTTTTGAAAATAATATGAATATTTCTTTTGGTTTATATAAATTGGATTCATTTATAATTAATAAAATTTGGGAAGAATTTAATGATAAATTGGACTAATCTTAATTCTTGGGAAGAGTTTCAGGTCCTTACTTATGTTCCTCTTCACAGAGTCGTGAGATGTTACGCTACTGTGAGGTGTTGTCTTTGTTAGTGTGATGTGCCTGTGAGGTGTATTCTGCCTCTTTATAAGCCTTCTTCTCACGTTCCCTTTTATAGTTCCTTGATAAGTGAGTAGTCACGAAAGCGCTTGGAATTCTTCTATTTTTTCATAGTGGTTGTCTTGCATGCATATATATATATATATATATATATATATATATATATATATATATATATATATATATATATATATATATATATATATATATAATATATATATATATGCCTGATGTCCCTTATGTTTTGAACTTGGTGTGTTTTGAGTTGCGTGATTTCACCTATAATAGATTTGGTTATAGTCTGTTCATTCGTGTTTATAATATTTATATATATATAAAAAAAAGTTATGATTCTGGTTATATGTATTCATGTGATTCCCTTGGTATACTGAGCACGTTGTACGTTTCAGTATAAACTAATGTTCATATATTATGTATATTATTGTTCAAGGTTGAGTACATACGAAAGAGGCTAATGTACATAGACATTTTTGTCATAAATGTTTCCCAATGTGTTGTGTCAGTCTCACTGATGAAGTGAGGTGGTGATAGTGTGGGTTTCAATGTTTTGGTTTGGTATTAATATACATTATTACAAAATATTTTACAAACGTTTCCTCATGATGATTGTAATGGTAATAGGTAATGTGCAGGTCTCTTTAGGGTAGATGGGATTGTAGGGGGAGGGTCAAGTTTTTTATGTTCTTTGGCAGTAAGTAACGTACGTGGTGCTTATATATGTAAGTTATATATTGTTAAGTGCTTATTGTCAGAACGATGCATTTTATGTTTTTCCTTAGTTTTCGGATGTTTGTACATTCGGTTGTTGGTTTGTATTTGCGATAACCTTATTTGTTATAAGGTGTCACATTGATGTGGGGATTTTGTATAATTTTGTTTACATAAAAGAAAAAAAATCCTCATGATTGTGATGGTAATAGGCACATTTAGTGTGCAGATTTCTTTTGGGTAGGTGGGGTTTAGGGGGGGGGTCATGTTTTTATAGTTCTCGATTGTAATATTAAATAAATATCGTGTTTGTTCTTATTCGCAGTAAGTATTGTACATGATGCCAAATATATGTATTTTATATTGTCTTGTGCTTTATCGTCAGTATGTTGCATTGTATTCGTATCATTGTATTCGGATGGTTATCTTTATTTAGATGAATGGTTCAGAGAACCGACAAGTTATAAATTAGACACATATGCAACACTTGGGTATCTTTATTGAGGAAACGTTTCGCCACACAGTGTTCATCAGTCCAATACAAAGTAGAAAGGTGTAAGGAGGAGGAGTTTGAGGTTATCAGTCCCTCGGCCTGGAGTCGATGTGGATGTACATATGACCCCGCCTCCTCCTGCTTCATCTCACCTGATTACAGCATATAAGCCACCTCTACGGCCTTGTGCTACACTTCTAACAAGATTGATGGACTGAACACATCGACTCCAGGCCGAGGGGCTGATAACCTCAAACCCTCCTCTCCTTACACCTTTCTACTTTGTATTGGATGATGAAGCCACTGTGTGGCGAAACGTTTCCTCAATAAAGATACCCAAGTGTTGCATATGTGTCTAATTTATATCTTTATTTACTTGGCATTGTGTAGCCGAGTTTCATGTGTGTTTGTACACATGGTTGTTGGTTGTATTATTGTGATAACCCTACTTGTTATAAGGTGTCATATTGATGTGTGTGTTTGTATAATGTCTGCTTTAAATAAAAAAAAATGTTGAACTAGGCATAAGAATTAACAACTGGGCGTCTACACTGCAAACTGAATTGTTTGCAATCCTAATGGCACTAAAGCTAACTTATGACACTGAGCTTGACTCTATCATCATTACTGATTATATGTTATCACTGAAGGCTCTGGACTCATATAATGACTCTAACAGCATGCTCATTGGAGAAGCCAGGTATAGATACTCAAAAATCCAGGACAAAGGAATTAATGTATAATTACTATGGATCCCATCACACATTGGATTACTCCTTCATGATAAAGTTGATATGTTAGCCAAGAAGAGTATCCAGAAAGAGAATGTAGAATATAACTTTGGTATATCTGTGTCTTGCATTAGGAATAATATTAGGAGAGAAGTAAATAATGAAAATGATTGCTATAGGAATGCAGTTAGAAGCCTGCATAGATAAGCATGTTTATGGAGCAACTTGCAATGTGAACAGACTGATGTTGCAGTGGCCAGGCTTAGGCTTGTCATTCGTCGCTGAAAACATTCAGCGACGAATGACAAAGTTAATTCATAGCATTAGAAATCTTCCGTATGAAGAAAGATTGAAGACCCTTAAATTACATTCACTTGTAAGACGAAGAATGAGGGGAGACATGATCGAGGTATATAAGTGGAAGATGGGTATTAATAAGGGGGATGTGAATGAATGGTTCAGAGAACCGACGAGTTGGTAAATTAGACCTACTTCCACATTGAACAAATGTGACACCTCCTACAACTGCTGCACCTCTCCTGTCTACAGTATATAAGCTCCCTCTGCTCATATGCTGTTATTCTATTCAAGATTGATGGACTGACAACATCGACTCAAGATTGAGGGACTGACAACCTCACACTCCTCCTGTTCTTCACGATTCTCCTTTGGAAAAATAAACACATAAGCAGTATAATGTGATCCTTTATTGACAACGTTTCCCCACGCAGTGGCTTTATCGAGTCACAGACAGATCTACCTGGAAATGAGTAACATGAAGATATATATAGGGTATAGTCAGGTGGAGAATGCTGGGTCAGGTGGAGAAAGCTGCATGTGACAATCTTAAAAGTAGTGTGATAGTTAAAAACATTGTGTGACTTAAAGGACCTGCAGTGTTCCATTCTTGAGTTCTAGGTGGGATAGCGTTGAAGAAGTTTCTTGGCAATAGGTTCAGCTATGTTGTAGAAGCCGTTGTTCTGGTTGAAGTTGTTCGGATATACAGATAAGTGATGATTCCAGGATTCTTCGGTATTGCGTGTTGTCTTCTGGCGATGAGTCTTGCGTTTCTGTAGTTGATTAAATGGTTGTGTAAATTTCGGTGTTGAACACAGGCATTTCTTGAGTCGTCAGATCTGCCTGCGTATTGGTGTTCTGACGACTCAAGAAATGCCTGTGTTCAACACCGAAATTTACACAACCATTTAATCAACTACAGAAACGCAAGACTCATCGCCAGAGAAGACAACACGCAATACCGAAGAATCCTGGAATCATCACTTATCTATATATCCAACAACTTCAACCAGAACAACGGCCAAGAAACTTCTTCAACGCTATCCCACCTAGAACTCAAGAATGGAACACTGCAGGTCCTTTAAGTCACACAAGGTTTTAAACTATCACACTACTTTTAAGATTGTCACAAGCAGCTTTCTCCACCTGACCCAGCATTCTCCACCTGACTATACCCTATATATATCTTCATGTTACTCATTTTCCAGGTAGATCTGTCTGTGACTCGATAAAGCCCACTGCGTGGGCGAAACGTTGTCAATAATGGATCACATTATACTGCTTATGTGTTTATTTTTCCATTGTGTCGGTATTTTATACCATTTATTTCCACGATTCTCCTTTGTATGGACTGATGAAGCCACTGTGTGGCGAAACGTTTCCTCAATAAAGATATCCAAGTGTTGCATATGTGTCTAATTTACCAATAAGTGGTGACCTGTTCTTAGCTCGAGTGGTGACCTGTTCTTAGCTCAGTGAAGACGTGTCTAGTGTACTCCTGTGGACTGAATCAAGATGCCCTATTGAGCAACTTTACCAGCAGCTTAAGGAAGAATTGAGGGTAGAAGCTTGAGATACGGTGATTGACGGAGGAAACAAGAGGATTCGTAGTAGTCCTCCTGTTGTGAGTCCTCAGGTCAAGAAGGGGAAACCCGGGCAGTGGCCGGACAGATGGGACGAGTTGAAGATCAAGAAGACGAATGGAGAGGTAGTAACGACGAAGAAGAAAGAGACTGCTGTGGAAACTTCGAACCCTTTTCTGTGCTT
>WNWK01037038.1:0-18747 GCA_009830355.1 Cherax destructor
CACTGTATACCGTATGTCAGCCCTTTCCCAGAGTATGCAGCACCAGTCTGGAACCCACACCTGGTAACACGTCAAGAAATTAGAGAAAGTGCAAAGGTTTGCGACAAGGCTAGTTCCACAACTCGGGACTCCTTTAAAAGGAAGAAAGGTTGAGGGAAATAGGACTAACAACACTGGAGGACAGAAGGGGGGGAAAACAATAACGACATACAAAATACTGCGGGGAAGGGGACAAGGTAGATATGACAGGATGTTCCAGAGAGGAAACACAAAAAAAAGGGGGGACACAACTGGAAGCAAATCGATGAGTCGGGAGGGATGTTAGGAAGCAATTTTCAGCCATAGAGAAGTTGGGAAGTGGAATAGTTTAGGAACGATATAGTGGAGGCGGGAACCATACATAGTTTTAAGACAAGGTATGATAGAGCTCACGGAGCGGGAGAGCAGAGACCCAGTAGCGGACAGTGCAGAGGCGGGGCCAGGAGGAGTCTCGACCCCTGCAACCACAATTAGGTGATAAATTAGGGAGACACACACACACACACACACACACACACACACACACAATATATATATATATATATATGAAAAAGATCACAGTAAACAGGTGATAAAAAAATATACAAGACAACCACTAAAAAAAAATAGAGGAATTCCAAGCGTTTCGTGACTACTCACATTATAAGGAACCCCATAGGGGGGGTCATAACGCTTGGTGAATCGGGAGAAATGGGATTTGCCCCGAGGAAGAGAAGGGTAGAGGAGCACCAGGGTCCGCCACTCTTCATTCATCATTTTTTGGATGAGGGGAGAAATCACTACGGAATTTATTGATATAAACAAAATGATGAAACCCAAAAAAAAAATGTGAAAGATGAGAAAAAAAAGGGGAAAAAGGGCCAAGGAAAAAGGAACTTTTTAAAGGTTGTTTTTCAAAAAAGGGGGGGAAAAAACTTTTGGGGAAAACAAAGGCCCTTTTTGTTTTTTGGGGAAAAATTTTAAAAGGATAAATTCCCTCCCCCTGGTTTTGGAAAAATATGATAAAAATTTACCCTTTGACAAACGGATTGGGGGGAAAATAACGGATTTAGGAAACCTTTTTGCATAATCTATGTAGGTCAGTTGGGAATAATTCAACTGTCAGGTCCTTTAAAATAACGTGGGGGTCATTGTGTAATAGATTATCATCTGTGTGACAAGACTGCTGACGTCAGGTCTTGGGAATAGACGCGACTGTCAGGTTTGTGTGAAGACTGCTGACGTGGGGCGTCTGGGGGGAATAGACGCTGACTGTGGTCATCTGGGGAATAACTGACTTAGGCCATCGTGTGACATAGACTGCGTTTGCGGTTCGTGGACAGACTGCTGACGTCGGGCGTCTGGGGAAAGACTGCGACTGTCAGGTCTTGGGAAAGATTGGACGTAGGTCTCTGTGTAAGGATCGGGGACGTCAGTCTTTCCTGTGTCAGTCCCGGTCAGTCTCTGGTGTACAGACTGCGGATGTCGGTCTCTGTTTATAAGACTCCCAGTCAGGCCCCGTGTGAAAGACGTGATGTCAGGTCGTCTGGTGAACAGACTGCTGACTTTAGGTCGTCTGGCCAACATTTAAATTAAGACGTTTTGAAGTAAAAGCAGTAATATTTTTGGAGAAAGGACAAAAGTTTTTAATTTTGAATACTATACGAAGATTTTGGGGCCGCGACCCCGATAAATTCCCGGGGGCCGAAATGTCTTCAAAAAGGTGTCTTAAGTGCATTCATTTGTGTTCACGTCCCACTGACGTCGAGAGTCACTTGTTTTGTTGCGCAAAATATTGAAAGATCAATTTTAAAATCGATATTAATAAATAAACAGACTTTTGGGGGAAAAAATATTTTTTTGGTGTTTGTTGTTTATGAAAGGAACATGGAAGATGTGATTTTATTAATAATTGTAAGGGGAATGAAAGCAAAAATAAACACTGAAAATAAAAGTTAAATATAAAATTTTAAAAGTGATAATAAGAAATTTTTTTATGGGAACACTGATTATATAACAAAATTCGGATTATACAACAAAAACCTGACTGAAACAGTCACAAATACCTGACTGCAGTTCACATCACAAAGTGGACGACGGATTATAATAACTGTTTCAAGTCGAGAGTGAGCAAATGGCAAAAATACAATGTAAGCAGGAGGTGAAGGCAGGATGTGCGTTTGTTGCAGAGAACAAAGTGTGGGGCAGTGAGGTGAAGGCAGTGGATGGGTTTTTTGCAGAAAAAGTGTGAGCAAAGGGGGTGAAGGCAGTGGAGGTGCGTTTGTTGCAGAGAACAAAGTGAGCAGGAGGGGGAAGGCAGTGGGAGGGGTTTTTTTGCAGAGAACAAAGGGAGCAGGAGGTGAAGGAGTGGGAGGTTGTTTGTTGCAGAAAACAAAGTGTGACAGGAGGAAGGCAGGGGAAGTGTTTGTTGCAGAGAACAAAGGGGGAGAAAAAGGTAACAGGAGGCAGTTGTTGCAAAAGAACAAAGGGTGAGCAATGAGGAGCAGTGGAGGTGCGTTTGTTAAAAGAACAAAGTGTACAAGAGGTGAAGGCAGTGGAGGTGCGTTTGTTGCAGAGAACAAAGGGGAGCAATGAGGTAGGTGGAGGTGTTTGTTGCAGAGAACAAAGGGGAGCAGGGAGGAGGGGCCCGTGGAGGAAGTGTTTGTTGCAGAGAACAGGGGGAGCAATGAGGGGGGGAAGGCAGTGGAGGTGCGTTTGTTGGAGAACAAAGTGTGAGCAGGAGGTGAAGGCAGGAGGTGGTGTTGCAGAGAAAAAGTGGAGCAATGAGGTAAGGCATTGGGGGGTGCGTTTGTGGGGGAGAACAAAGGGTGAGCAGTGAGGTGAAGGCAGTGGGAGGTGCGTTTGTTGCAGAGAACAAAGTGTGAGCAGTGAGGTGAAGGCAGTGGGATGTGCGTTTGTTGCAGAGAACAGTGTGAGCAAGAGGTGAAGGCAGTGGGAGGTGCGTTTGTTGCAGAGAACAAGTGTGAGCAGTGAGGTGAAGGCAGTGGAGTGCGTTTTGTTGGCAGTGAGAACAAAGTGATAGTGAGCAGTGAGGTGAAGGCAGTGGAGGTGCGTTTGTTGCGAGAACAAAGTGTGAGCAGTGAGGTGAAGGCAGTGGAGGTGCGTTGTTGCAGGAGAACAAAGTGAGCAGTGAGGTGAAGGCAGTGGGAGGTGCGTTTGTTGCAGAGAACAAAGTGTGAGCAGTGAGGTGAAGGCATGGGAGGTGCGTTTGTTGCAGATAAAAGTGTGAGCAGTGAGGTGAAGGCAGTGGGAGGTGCGTTTGTTGCAGGATAAAGTGTGAGCAGTGAGGTGAAGGCAGTGGGAGGTGCGTTTGTTGCAGAGAAAAGTGTGAGCAGTGAGGTGAAGGCAGTGGGAGGTGCGTTTTTGCAGATAAAAGTGTGAGCAGTGAGGTGAAGGCAGTGGGAGGTGCGTTTGTTGCGAGATAAAGTGTGAGCAGTGAAGTGAAGGCAGTGGGAGGTGCGTTTGTTGCGGATAAAGTGTGAGCAGTGAGGTGAAGGCAGTGGGAGGTGCGTTTATTGCGGATAAAGTGTGAGCAGTGAGGTGAAGGCAGTGGGAGGTGCGTTTATTGCGGATAAAGTGTGAGCAGTGAGGTGAAGGCAGTGGGAGGTGCGTTTATTGCGGATAAAGTGTGAGCAGTGAGGTGAAGGCAGTGGGAGGTGCGTTTATTGCGGATAAAGTGTGAGCAGTGGTGACTGCAGCAACATCTACTTATTTCCAAGGACCCCAGTACAAATAAGTCACTTTATTTTTTTTTTGGGGTGACTGTTATCCAAGGTAATTTACATGTTACTTATATTGATAATTTTGTAACTATTTATGTGTAGCTAACTAAATAAACTTAACGCACAAGACCACTGAATATCTCAGAAGAGAATGAAGACATAGAGAAGCTTCTAATCCTTCTGAAAGATGAATTAATTTTGGTTGAAAGATCTTCGTTCAGAAATTTCAGCAGGTCCCAAATTCCTGGATTAGACCTAATAACCGTCATTTTCCCAGACGATATATGACCATATGAATATAGCATTGTCCTCTATTGATATAAAATAAATCCATGAGTGAACATATTATATGTTGTCAAGATTTTAACTGAGTGGAAGAAATCACATGAGACACCCTGGGATATATTACACAGAGGAATTTAAGTTTACACTTCAGAATATACCGTATTTTCCAGCATATAAGGCGCACGAATATACAAAAACATATACGAGTGTTTCCAAGCAGTTGTAACAATATTAATGAGCAGCTGCTAAAGCGTAACCTAAAGCCTAACCTTGACCTTCAGAATATAAGGCACAGACTGATTTTCCAAAACTTTACCCCTCAAGGGAGGTTCCTTGACGCTGGGAAGGGGCTCTTGATCTAGAGAATTGGATCTGTTCTTCAGTTCCCTGAATTGAGCCTGAATACCTTCCATCCCCCTCCCCCCACATGCGCTGCATAATCCTACGGGTTTAGCGCTCCCCCATAATTATAATAATAATTTCCATAACTTTTTGTGGGAAAAAAAGCGCGTCTTATTTGCCAGGAAATATGGTAATTGCTTTAGAGTGCATGTAGAGTGTATAAGAGAGAGGAAAAGTGCTTCTTAGAGTGACCCCTCAAGACATTTTTCATAGAAAACTACAAGTCAGTACCCACAATATTCTCATGGAAGTTTATATGTGATCTGAAGCCTGGACTGACTTACCATCTGGAAGAAACTCTTTAGTTTGTTACAAGCTATTAGGCAAGCTGCCAGCTGTTCTGAACCTTGCTGAACCAACCATTACCTCAGATGGTTCTCTTATCAACACAGGTTTCCTATACGTCTCGTTTTATTACGGTTTTGTCATAATTTTTTTTCTTAAAGCGTTTGTCAAGTCATTTTTTTAATCGTCACATCAGTCCATCCTCTCGAGTAGCTTTTAGGCTAAATATTTGTTTATATTTTCATAGAAAGGAAGGTCATTCCTGGAGCTCTAGCAGTGGAGATGTGTTAACTTTTATCTTATAATGGGAAAGTGCTAAACCCGTGGGGAATGCATGGTAATAAGGTTTTGTCTAAGGATGGGAGGAGTAACTCCAATTCATTGGATCAGAAACCCATTATCAGTATCAAGGTATTCCTCTGGAAGGGAGTTTTAATAAAAGGGGTGTTAATGCTCCTCTGAGAATTAACAAAACACATATTTTAAGTTGGTCTCGACGAGTGAGGCTCCTAGCACGCTCTCTTGGTCACCAGGTTGATGTCTTCTGGAGGAACAACCTTGTAATCCCAGCCTATAATGTCATATAAAAGTTATTAAAATGTTGCCTGGTAAGTTAGCAGGAGGCCTCGGTCACATGACCAAAACCTATATGCAGACAAGTCTTAACACGACTGTGGCATGCTAAGGGAACGTTACATTTTATTCAGTGTATGTCACACACCCATATAGACATGCCCTCCCGACCAGTGAACCAGATGCCGAGGATATAATGAGCGGGGCTTCCTTGTTATGCTAGCACCTTGGTTCAACACAGCCAATAACAAGGAAGTTCGCCAGAGTTGTGAAGCAATGTTGGACACTCTTGAATCAACTTTGGCAGACCTACCTGCGAGTCTCGTCGAAGATGGTTCTCACCGTGTCTCTTGCTTGCAAATTGCCTTTCTGTACATATCCTCTGTAAATATTGAACATATAATTGCTTGCTGTTATCGTGCTACAGCCAGGTGTGCAGGCCACAATACTACACCTGTGTTCGTAATAATGACCAAGATTTGTGTTAAGAGAAAATACAAAATAGTATTACATTTGTCAGGAAGCTATAAGTGTTTCTCCTGAGGCTGGTCTCCTCATACTAGCCGCCTCAGTACAGCTTCTGGTCATGTCCGCTCCACCTAGTAAAAAAAAAACACATCATAAGTCTTGATGGTAGAATTCATATTTCTGAAAAACTAAGTCAGAGCAGAGAGTAGCCACGTCCTGTACGAGTATGACCCACGTCCTGTACGAGTATGACCAACGTCCTGTACGAGTATGACCAACGTCCTGTACGAGTATGACCAACGTCCTGTACGAGTATGACCACTTCCACTCAGGAGGAAAGACAGTGTACTCGAAATTCTGATTATAGCTGCAAATGAATCATAATTCATTGTTCTTCTTTGCTGTAATTATACAGAATAGTTGGTATAATTACCCGGAATTACTGGTATATGGAAAATATTAAGATTAGTCTATTATTACAGAGCGACAAGGAGCTATTATCCCTCACAAAGTTATGATCAATGAAATTAAAAACAATTATGATAATTATTGTACAGTCAAACCAGGATTGTAGCTAATAGTATTGTACAGTGAACCCAGGATTGTAGATAATAGTATTGTACAGTCAAACCAGGATTGTAGATAATAGTATTGTACAGTCAAACCAGGATTGTAGATAATAGTATTGTACAGTCAAACCAGGATTGTAGATAATAGTATTGTACAGTCAAACCAGGATTGTAGATAATAGTATTGTACAGTCAAACCAGGATTGTAGATAATAGTATTGTACAGTCAAACCAGGATTGTAGATAATAGTATTGTACAGTCAAACCAGGATTGTAGCTAATAGTATTGTACAGTGAACCCAGGATTGTAGATAATAGTATTGTACAGTCAAACCAGGATTGTAGATAATAGTATTGTACAGTCAAACCAGGATTGTAGATAAAGTATTGTACAGTCAAACCAGGATTGTAGCTAATAGTATTGTACAGTGAACCCAGGATTGTAGATAATAGTATTGTACAGTCAAACCAGGATTGTAGATAATAGTATTGTACAGTCAAACCAGGATTGTAGATAATAGTATTGTACAGTCAAACCAGGATTGTAGCTAATAGTATTGTACAGTGAACCCAGGATTGTAGATAATAGTATTGTACAGTCAAACCAGGATTGTAGATAATAGTATTGTACAGTCAAACCAGGATTGTAGCTAATAGTATTGTACAGTCAAACCAGGATTGTAGCTAATAGTATTGTACAGTCAAACCAGGATTGTAGCTAATAGTATTGTACAGTGAACCCAGGATTGTAGATAATAGTATTGTACAGTGAACCTAGGATTGTAGATAATAGTATTGTACAGTGAACCTAGGATTGTAGATAATAGTATTGTACAGTGAACCTAGGATTGTAGATAATAGTATTGTACAGTGAACCCAGGATTGTAGATAATAGTATTGTACAGTGAACCTAGGATTGTAGATAATAGTATTGTACAGTCAAACCAGGATTGTAGCTAATAGTATTGTACAGTGAACCCAGGATTGTAGATAATAGTATTGTACAGTCAAACCAGGATTGTAGATAATAGTATTGTACAGTGAACCTAGGATTGTAGATAATAGTATTGTACAGTCAAACCAGGATTGTAGATAATAGTATTGTACAGTGAACCCAGGATTGTAGATAATAGTATTGTACAGTCAAACCAGGATTGTAGATAATAGTATTGTACAGTGAACCTAAGTTGTAGCTAATAATATTGTACAGTCAAACCAGGATTGTAGATAATAGTATTGTACAGTCAAACCAGGATTGTAGATAATAGTATTGTACAGTCAAACCAGGATTGTAGATAATAGTATTGTACAGTGAACCTAGGATTGTAGATAATAGTATTGTACAGTCAAACCAGGATTGTAGATAATAGTATTGTACAGTCAAACCAGGATTGTAGATAATAGTATTGTACAGTCAAACCAGGATTGTAGATAAAGTATTGTACAGTCAAACCAGGATTGTAGATAATAGTATTGTACAGTCAAACCAGGATTTAATAATAGTATTGTACAGTGAACCTAGGATTGTAGATAATAGTATTGTACAGTCAAACCAGGATTGTAGATAATAGTATTGTACAGTCAAACCAGGATTGTAGCCAATAGTATTGTACAGTGAACCCAAGATTGTAGCTAATATTATTGTACAGTGAACCCAGGATTGTAGCCAATAGTATTGTACAGTGAACCCAGGATTGTAGCCAATAATATTGTACAGTGAACCCAAGATTGTAGCTAATAGTATTGTACAGTGAACCCAAGATTGTAGACAATAGTATTATACAGTCAACCCAGGATTGTAGCCAATAGTATTATACAGTCAACCCAGGATTGTAGCCAATTACTCATCTAAGAAACTGAACCTCTCACCAAACCTAAGCGCCCCCCAACCCTCCCTTCCCAACCCTATTTATCTCATCCTGCCTTTCCCATCCTACCTCCTCTTCCTATCCCTCCCCTCTCCTCTCCTACGGTCGGCCTTTGCGGATCTCCCCTCTGAAATTATAGTCCCTAGGTCGAAGAATGAGCATCGGTGACCGTGCCATTCCGTCGAGGCCCCCCGGTGTAAATGTGCTGTGAGAGGGCCACACCACGGTGAAAATTAGTTAGCAACACACCTCCCACAGAGTGAACTGAGGGTCAGGACAGGTGTGAGAGTTAGCCGGTGTTACTAGAGGACATGGGAGGCTTCCACTCCCATGAGTGTGTGAAGCAACTGCCGTCTGCTTGTAACTCGCCCTCAAGCTCACCCCACAAGCTCACCCCACAAGCTCACCCAGAAGCTCAACCCACAAACTCATCCACAAGCTCCTCACCCACAAGCTCCTCACCCACAAGCTCACCCTTAAGCATCACCTTCAAGCTCACCCACACGCTCACCCTCAAGCTCATCCCTCAGGCTCTCCCACAAGCTCATCCACAAGTTCCTCACCCACAAGCTCACCCTCAAATTTACCCACAAGCTCACCCCACACGCTCATCCTCAAGCTCACCTTAAAGCTCACCCTCAAGCTCATCCTCAAGCTCACCCAGACGCTCACCCTCAAGTTCATCCCTAAGGCTCTCCCACAAGCTCACCCCTTAAGCTCATTCCCAGGCTGACCCCAAGCTCACCCCACAAGATCACCCTCAAGCTCACCCACAAGCTCACCCCTCAATCTCACCCAGCTCACACCAGAAGCTCACCCTCAAGCTCACCCACAAGCTCACCCTCAAACTCACCCCACAACCTCACCCTCAAGCTCAACCTACAAGCTCACTCACGGCTCACCCACAAGCTCATTCAAAACTGTACAAGCTCACCCTTAGGCATCACACCACAATCCACCTACAAGCTCACTACAAAGCTCACCCTCAAAACACCCCAGCTCTCCATCAAGCTCACCCACAAGCTAACCCTAAAAGCTCCCCGAAGCTCAGCCTACAGCTCACCCACAAGCTCACCCTCAAGCTTACCCATAAGCTCACCAAAACTCTCCACAAGCTCACCCACAAGCATCATCCTCATGCATCACCCCTCAAGTTCACCACACAAGCTCACCCTCAAGCATCACCCCTCAAGCATCACCCCTCAAGCTCACCACACAAGCTCACCCTCAAGCTCACCCACAAGCATCACCCCTCAAGCTCACCCACAAGCATCACCCCTCAAGCTCACCCTCACGCATCACCCACAAGCATCACCCCTCAAGCTCACCCACAAGCATCACCCCTCAAGCTCACCCTCAAGCATCACCCTCAAGCATCACCCACAAGCATCACCCCTCAAGCTCACCCACAAGCTCACCCACTTGGAAACCCGTCACTTAGCTCGTTACCTGAGGGGAGCTCTACGACTTGTTTAACAGTTAGACCATAACATAGAGCTCTGTCTTCCCTAGACATTTCTAAATACTATAGTTATAACTAGGTAACTAAAATTTAAAATGCAGAATTGAATTATAAGTAATTCAGTAACACTACTGTATAAACAACATGTGTAATTGTATTTCTAAGAAAGCTGCAATATATACACACAAAAAAATATCATCAGTTCAGGTTTATACAAACGAGGAAAAAGTTAGTAAATAATGAATTGTAATGTGACTACCACTCTTAACTGCCTTGTTCCATCATTGTGTTGTTCCATCACTGTTGCATCACTGTGTTGTTCCATCACTGTTGTTCCATCACTGTGTTGTTCCATCACTGTTGTTCCATCACTATGTTGTTCCATCACTGTATTGTTCCATCACTGTTGTTTAATTACTGTCTTGTTCCATCACTATCTTGTTCCATCACTGTCTTGTTCCATCATTGTCTTTTATCATCACTGTCTTGCTCCATCACTGTCTTGTTCCATCACTGTCTTGCATCATCACTATATTTTTCCATCACTGTCTTGTTCCATCACTGTCTTGTTC
Organism: Cherax destructor; assembly: GCA_009830355.1. NCBI lineage: Eukaryota > Metazoa > Arthropoda > Malacostraca > Decapoda > Parastacidae > Cherax > Cherax destructor. Next base: position 10,246 of record WNWK01037038.1, read on the forward strand.
CATCATTGTCTTTCATCAGCACTGTCTTGCTCCATCACTGTCTTGTTCCATCACTGTCTTGCTCCATCACTGTCTTGTTCCATCATTGTATTGCTCCATCACCACCTTGTTCCATCACTGTCTTGTTCTATCACCACCTTGTTCTACCTTGTTCCATCACCACATTGTTACATCACCATCTTGTTCCATCACCACCTTGTTCCATCACCACCTTGTTCCATTACCACCTTGTTCCATCACCACCTTGTTCCATTACCACCTTGTTCCATCACCACCTTGTTCCATTACCACCTTGTTCCATCACCACCTTGTTCCATTACCACCTTGTTCCATCACCACCTTGTTCCATTACCACCTTGTTCCATTACCACCTTGTTCCATTACCACCTTGTTCCATTACCACCTTGTTCCATCACCACCTTGTTCCATCACCACCTTGTTCCATCACCACCTTGTTCCATCACCACCTTATTCCATCACCACCTTGTTCCATTACCACCTTGTTACATTATCACCTTGTTCCATCACCACCTTGTTCCATTACCACCTTGTTCCATCACCACCTTGTTCCATCACCACCTTGTTCCATTACCACCTTGTTCCATTACCACCTTGTTCCATTACCACCTTGTTCCATTACCACCTTGTTCCATTACCACCTTGTTCCATTCCCTTGTTCCATCACCACCTTGTTCCATCACCACCTTGTTCCATCACACCTTGTTCCATCACCCTTTATTCCATCACCACCTTGTTCCATTACCACCTTGTTACATTACCACCTTGTTACATTACCACCTTGTTCCATCACCACCTTGTTCCATTACCACCTTGTTCCATCACCACCTTGTTCCATTACCACCTTGTTCCATTACCACCTTGTTCCTTTACCTTGTTCCATCACCACCTTGTTCCATTACCACCTTGTTCCATTACCTTGTTCCATCACCACCTTGTTCCATTACCTTGTTCCATTACCACCTTGTTCCATTACCACCTTGTTCCATTACCACCTTGTTCCATTACCACCTTGTTCCATTACCACCTTGTTCCATCACCACCTTGTTCCATCACCACCTTGTTCCATCACTACCTTGTTCCATTACCACCTTGTTCCATTACCACCTTGTTACATCACCATCTTGTTCCATTACCACCTTGTTCCATTACCACCTTGTTCCATTACCACCTTGTTACATCACCATCTTGTTCCATTACCACCTTGTTCCATTACCACCTTGTTCCATTACCACCTTGTTCCATTACCACCTTGTTCCATTACCACCTTGTTCCATCACCACCTTGTTCCATCAATACCTCGCTTCATTTGTGTCTTGTTTCATCACTGTCTTTATCACCATTTTTCCAGTCCCTTCCTTGCACCATAAAATACAGTGCTCAGTCACTGCTTTGATCCATCACTGCCTCGCTCCCTCACTACACTGATCCATCACTGCCTCGCTCCCTCACTACACTGCTCCATCCTGCCTCGCTCTCCACTCCTGCTCCATCACTGCCTCGCTCTCTTACTACACTGCTCCATCACTGTCTCGCTCTCTCACTACTGCTCCATCACTGCCTCCTCCCTCACTACACTGCTCCATCACTGCCTCGCTCCTCACTACCTGCCCATCCTGCCTCGCTCTCTCACTACACTGCTCCATCCCCTCGCCTCTCACTCACTGCTCCATCACTGCATCGCTCCCTCCTCACTGCTCCATCACTGCCTCGCTCCCTCACTCCTGCTCCATCACTGCCTCGCTCTCTCACTACACTGCTCCATCACTGCCTCGCTCTCTCACTACACTGCTCCATCACTGCCTCGCTCCCTCACTACACTGCTCCATCACTGCCTCGCTCCCTCACTACACTGCTCCATCACTGCCTCGCTCTCTCACTACACTGCTCCATCTGCCTCGCTCTCTCCCTCCTGCTCCATCACTGCCTCGCTCCCTCCTACGCCCCATCCTGCCTCGCTCCCTCCTTTCACTGCTCCATCACTGCCTCGCTCCCTCACTACACTGCTCCATCACTGCCTCCTTCCTCATTACAACACTCCACCTCCTCGCTCTCTCACCACCACTCCATCACTGCCTCCTCCCTCACTACAACCTCCAACACTGCCTCGCTCCCTCACTACAACACTCCATCTGCCTCCTTCTTCATACCAACCTCCATCACTGCCTCGCTCCCTCACTCAACACTCCAACACTGCCTCGCCCCCTCACTACAACACTCCTCCTGCCTCGCTCCCTCACTCCTACTCCATCCTGCCTCGCTCCCTCACTCAACCTCCATCACTGCCTCGCTCTCTCACTAACCTCCATCACTGGCTCGCTCCCTCCACTCAACCTCCATCCGCCTCAGCTCCTCACTACAACAACACTGCCTCGCTCCCTCACTACACTGCTCCATCACTGCCTCGCTCCCTCACTACACTGTTCCATCACTGCCTCGCTCCCTCACTACACTGCTCCATCACTGCCTCGCTCCCTCACTACACTGTTTCATCACTGCCTCCTCCCTCCTCACTGTTCCATCACTCCCTCCTCCCTCACTCACTGCTCCATCCTGCCTCGCCCCCTCACTCACTGTTTCATCACTGCCTCGCTCCCTCACTACACTGCCTCGCTCCCTCACTATAACACTCCATCACTGCCTCGCTCCCTCACTACAACACTCCATCACTGCCTCGCTCCCTCACTATAACACTCCATCACTGCCTCGCTTCCTGCTACACACCATCACTGCCTCCTTCCTCACTGCAACCTCCAACACTGCCCCTCCCTCCTGCAACACTCCATCACTGCCTTGCTCCCTCACTTAACCTCCATCACTCCTCGCTCCCTCACTACAACATTCCATCACTGCCTCGCTCCCTCACTATAACCTCCATCACTGCCTCCGCTCCCCACTACACAACTCCATCCTGCTTCGCTCCCTCACTCAACAATTCGTCCTGCCTCCCTTCATCACTGCCTCCGATCCATCACTGCCTCTCTTCATCACTGCCTCACTCCATCACTGCCTCGCTCCATCACTGCTTGGCTCCATCACTGCCTCCATCACTACCTCCCTCCTGCCTCCCTTCATCACTGTCTCGCTCCATCCTGCCTCCGTCCATCATTGCCTCAACTCCATCACTGCCTCCTTAATCACTGCCTCGCTCCATCGCTGCCTCCCTTCATCACTGCCTCCTCCATCACTGTCTCCCTTCATCACCACAACGTCCGATCCTGCCTCGTTCCATCACTGCCTTGCTCCATCACTGCCTTGCTCAATCACCCCCTCGCTCCCTCACTACAACGTCCCATCACTGCCTCGCTCCCTCACTACAATGTCCCATCACTGCCTCGCTCCCTCACTACAACGTCCCATCACTGCCTCGTTCCATCACTGCCTCCCTTCATCACTGCCTAGCTCCATCACTACCTCCCTTCATCACTGCCTCGCTCCATCACTGCCTCGCTCCCTCACTACGTCCCATCACTGCCTCGTTCCATCAATGCCTCGCTCCATCACTGCCTCGCTTCCTCAGTACAACGTTCCATCACTGCCTCGCTCCATCACTGCCTTGCTTCATCACTGCCTCTCTCCCTCACTGCCTCGCTCCCTCACTGCCTCGCTCCCTCACTACAACGTCCCATCACTGCCTCACAGTGCCTTAGTGATGATGTTATTTGTCCTGAGATAACTTTATCAAAGAGAGACCAGAAGAACGAGCGCCCACCACAGCTGTGTATACTTCATTCTTTCCTTGTTTAACACAAATTTATTTCTGACGAAGCTTTCTTGTAAAAAATCATTCATTATGTTTCCTGATACTAACTTCTCATCAGAATGGATAGAACAGAAACTATTTTAAGAGAAATAGACGGTGTGAAGTTCTCAGAACTTCTCAGCAACACAAAACTTCCTCTGATTAATGCAGAACTTCCTCTCATCGAAGAGCTAGAAACGAGTATGCACAGATACTTAGGGAAGCCCAGAAACAGTACGAAAACGACATAGCATCGAAAGTCAAGTCTGACCGAAACTGATGTACAGCCACATCAGAAGGAAGACACAGTAAAGGACCAGGTGATAAGGCTGAGGAGGGAAGATGGGAACTCACAGTAATGATCAAGAGGTATGTGAGGAGCTCAACTCGAGGTTTAGGAAGTATTCACAGTGGAGGAAGGAAGGCGTTGGGTAGACAGGACGGGTGCGTCACCAACAAGGGATGTATCGAGTGCTGGAGGATACACACATCTGAGGGAGGTGAAGCAGTTCTCAGTGACCTTGATACCTCAAAGGCAATGGGTCCGGACAATATCTCACCATGGGTCCTTCGGGAAGGAGCTGAGTTCTGAGTGTGCTATTTACCAAAATTTTCAACACATCCCTTGAAACTGGGCAGCTACCTGAGATAGGGAAAAAAGGCCAACATAGTCCCCATCTTTAAAAAGGAACAGAAAAGAGGCACTAAACTACAGACCGGTGTCACTTACGGGTATAGTGTGCAAAGTCTTGGAAAATCATCAGGAAAAGAATGGTGGAGCATCTGGAGCAGAACAGGATAATCAACCAGACAGCACGGTTCAGGGAAGGCAAATCCTGTGTAACAAACCTCCTGGAGTTCTATGATAAAGTAACAGAGGTAAGGCAAGAGAGAGAAGGGTGGGTTGACTGCATTTTCTTGGACTGCAGGAAGGCCTTTGACACAGTTCCTCACATGAGATTAGTAAAGATGGAAGACCAAGCGTGTATAACAGGAAGGGCACTGGACTGGATCAGGGAATACCTCACAGGAGACAACAACGGGTCATGGTGCGTGATGAGGTATCAAGTGGGCCCTGTGACGAGCGGTGTACCGCAGGGGTCAGTCCTAGGACCAGTGCTATTCTTGCTATATGTGAATGACATGACGGATGGGATAGACTCAGAAGTGTCTCTTTTCGCAGATGATGTGAAATTAATGAGGAGAATCACATCGGATGAAGACCAAGCAGGACTTCAAACAGACCTGGACAAGCTTGACATCTGGTCTAGCAACTGGCTTCTCGAATTTAACCCCACCAAATGCAAAGTCATGAAGATCGGAGAAGGGCAAAGAAGACTGCTGACAGATTACAGGCTAGGTGGACAAAGGCTACAAACCTCATCAAAGGAAAAGACCTTGGGGTGAGTATAACACCAAGCACGTCTCCGGAAGCACACATCAACCAGATAACCGCGGCATCATATGGGCGACTGGCAAACCTAAGATTAGCATTCCGTTACCTTAACAAGGAATCGTTCAAGACACTGTATACCGTATACGTCAGGCCCATACTAAGTATGCAGCACCAGTCTGGAACCCACACCTGGTCAAGCACGTCAAGAAATTAGAGAAAGTGCAAGGTTTGCGACAAGGCTAGTTCCACAACTCAGGGGTCTGTCCTATGAAGAAAGGTTGAGGAAATGGACTAACAACACTGGAGGAAAGAAGGGTTAGATTAGACATGATAACGACATACAAATACTGCGAAAATCGACAAGGTAGATAGTGACAGGATGTTCCAGAGAGGAAACACAGAAACAGGGGACACAACTGGAAGCTGAAGACTCAGATGAGTCAGAGGGATGTTAGGAAGCAATTCTTCAGCCATAGAGTAGTTAGGAAGTGGAATAGTTGCTGAACGATATAGTGGAGGCGGAACCATACATAGTTTTAAGACAAGGTATGATAAAGCTCACGGAGCAGGGAGAGCAGAGACCCAGTAGCGGACAGTGCAGAGGCGGGGCCAGGAGCTGAGTCTGAGCCCTGCAACCACAAATGGGTGAGTACAATTAGGTGAGTACAGGACTTCCTCTCATCAATATAGGACTTCCTCTCATCAACACAGGACTTCCCCTCATCAACACAGGACTTCTCTCATCAACAGGACTTCCTCTCATCAACACAGGACTTCCTCTCATCAACACAGGACTTCCTCTCATCAACACAGGACTTCCTCTCATCAACACAGAACTTCCTCTCATCAACACAGAACTTCTCTCATCCTTCAGAACTTCCTCTCAACACAGAACTTCCTCTTCAACACAGAACTTCCTCTCATCAACCAGAACTTCCTCTCATCAACACAGAACTTCCTCTCATCAACACAGGACTTCCTCTCATTAATGCAGAACTTCCTCGTCAACACAGAACTTCCTCGTCAACTCAGAACTTCCTCCGTCAACACAGAACTTCCTCTCATCAACACAGGGGCTTCCTCTCATCAACACAGGACTTCCTCTCATCAACACAGGACTTCCTCTCATCAACACAGGACTTCCTCTCATCAACACAGGACTTCCTCTCATCAACCTGGACTTCCTCTCATCAACACAGAACTTCCCTCATCAACACAGAACTTCCTCTCATCAACACAGAACTTCCTCTCAACACAGACACCTCCCCATCAACACAGAACTTCCTCTCATCAACACAGAACTTCTCTCATCAACACAGAACTTCCTCTCATCCCAGGACTTCCTCTCATTAATGCAGAACTTCCTCTCGTCAACACAGAACTTCCTCATCAACACAGAACTTCCTCTCATCAACCACGGAACCTGTCTCATCAGCATGGGACTTCTCTCGTCAGCACAGGACTTCCTCTCTCATCGGCACAAGACTTCCTCTCCCATCAACCTGAAACTTCCTCTCATCAACCTAGACTCTCAAACACATAAAACTTCACTCATATCATTTAAGACTTCCTCTCATCAACCACGAACTTCCTCTCATCAACACAGAACTTCTCTCATCAACACAGGACTTCCTCTCATTAATGCAGAACTTCCTCGTCAACACAGAACTTCCTCTCATCAACTGGAACTTTCCTCTCATCAACTGGGACTTCCTCATCAACACAGGACTTTACTCGTCAACACAGGACTTCCTCTCGTCAACACGGTTTCCTCTCGTCAACTGGGACTTCTCTCTCATCAACACGGGATTTCCCCTTCTCAAACGGATTTCTTAAAAAGGATTCCTTTTAAAAAGGATTTTCTAACAAGAATTTTCATAACAAGAATTCCCTTTTATAACAAGAATTTCTTCTAACAAGAATTTTTATCTAGAATTTTCTTTTCAACAGAATTTCAACAAGAATTCTTTAAAAAAGGATTTCTTCTTTAAGAGAATTTTCCTTCGTAAAAAAATTTTCTTCTTTAACAAGAATTCTTCTTTAAAAGAATTTCTTTAAAAGGGATTTTACACAAGGACTCTTTCTATAAAAGGGATTTTCTTTTTAAAATGGATTTCCTTAAAATTTGGGATTTCTTTTTTAAAAGGATTTCTTCTTTAAAAGAATTTCTTTTTTTACAAAAATTCTTCACCAAAAATTTTTAAACAAGAATTCCCCACACAAAAATTTTCTTTCCAAAAACTTCTTCTTTTTTCCCTTTCTAAAAAGGATTCCTAAGGAATTCTTCTAAAAGAATTTCCCTTCATAAAAGAATTTCTTCAAAAGGATTCTCATAACAAGGATTTTTTTGCCAAAAGGTTTTCCCTTCATACAAGTTTCCTTTAAACAAGAACTTCACAAAAAAATTTTCTTCACAAGAATTTCTTCATAACAAATTTCCCCAAAATGAATTCTTATAACAAGAATTTTCTTCTAAAACAGGACTTCTTTTTGAGAATTTTTCTCAAGAGAATCTTCAAAAAAAGAATTCTTCATCAAAAAGGATTCTTTTCAACAAGGATTTCTGAAAAGGGATTCCCCTTCGTCAAAAGGATTCCTTCGAAAAGGATTCCCCTTCGTAACACAGGATTTCTACCGGATTCCCTTAAAACAAGGATTCCTCTCATAAAAGGATTTCTCTTTAAGAGAATTTCTTAAACAAGGATTTCTTCAACAAGAATTTCCCCTTCGTAACAAGAACTTTTTTCGTAAAAAGGATTCCCTTCGTAAAAAGGGATTCCCTTCATAACAAGGACTTCTAACACAGAATTCCTTCACAAAAAGGATTCCCCTTTTCAACGGATTTTTATAAAAAGGATTCTCCAAAAAAGGGATTCCCTCTCACAAGGGATTCCCTCGTAAAAGGATTCCCTTATCAACACAGTAAAATTGAGATTGAAGTACAGTTTTTTGGGTTTAAAAATTACTGAACGAAGTTTTTTTTAATATTTTTTAAACCGGGAGCGCTTCCCATATTCCAATGTTAGATATGTGAGGAAAACCCCTGGTACAGTTACTTTATGTATATAGATAACTTATTGAACATCACAGTGTGCAGCTTTTTCTCGTATTAGGTTAGAAGATGACAATGTAGATATTTCACTAGTTATGAGGAGGAGGATGGCATTCAAGATGACTTGAAAGTTCTCATCCAGGTTGTCAATACATTCAGTCAGAGCGACAGTTTTTTAAGTTTAAACCTTTTCCCGAAAATTCCCCGACGTTTTGGGGGTTGATGGTGTCAGCGATCGCTCCCTGCTTTTCATTCTATGCTACTCGTTATACACAAAGTGTATCCCCCGGGGAA
>WNWK01037039.1:0-18747 GCA_009830355.1 Cherax destructor
CTGGTGACTGTGTTCCTCAGGGTCGCTTGCGATAGTGATCTAGTCTAGGGAGGTTCCTGGATGCTGGTGAGAGGCTCTTGATCTAAGAATTGGAGCTTCCCTTCTTTTGCATCATAGCTGATCACCTTCCATTTCCTCGGGCTATGTGACTCTTACATGTTTAGCGCTTCTAAGTAGTTATAATGCCACGGTCTACCATTTCCAATAAGACTGTTATACAGGGAGAGAGTAGCAAGCGTACTGGTATGTGCTAGGCAGATCTCAGATCACTAACAACGCAGAAACACTGCAGTAAGTCTGCTGGATCATGCCAGGCAGATCCTGGTAAGGACACGTAATGTTATTCTGTTTCTTCAATGTTGTTTCTCTTAAGCTAAACACATTGTTTAAAAATTTTAGCTTGGTGACCAACCTCAAGTCAGTGCTGTTAAATGCAACGTTTATCTTTGTGACCAGCCTGAGGTCAGTTGTTCCAAGATCAACTGATGTTTGTCCCAGCCTGCATGTCCCACATCGATTCCTGGTTGGCCCTCGATCCTGGGACTGGTCCCCATTCTGATTTCGCTGGTGACTGGTCCCCATTCTGATTTCACTGGTGATTGGTCCCCATTCTGATTTCACTGGTGATTGGTCCCCATTCTGATTTCACTGGTGATTGGTCCCCATTCTGATTTCACTGGTGATTGGTCCCCATTCTGATTTCACTGGTGATTGGTCCCCATTCTGATTTCACTGGTGATTGGTCCCCATTCTGATTTCACTGGTGGCTGGTCCCCATTCTGATTTCACTGGTGATTGGTCCCCATTCTGATTTCACTGGTGATTGGTCCCCATTATGATTTCACTGGTGGCTGGTCCCCATTCTGATTTCACTGGTGATTGGTCCCCATTATGATTTCACTGGTGATTGGTCCCCATTCTGATTTCACTGGTGATTGGTCCCCATTCTGATTTCACTGGTGGCTGGTCCCCATTCTGATTTCACTGGTGATTGGTCCCCATTCTGATTTCACTGGTGATTGGTCCCCATTCTGATTTCACTGGTGGTTGGTCCCCATTCTGATTTCACTGGTGGCTGGTCCCCATTATGATTTCACTGGTGATTGGTCCCCATTATGATTTCAATGGTGGCTGGTCCCCATTCTGATTTCACTGGTGGCTGGTCCCCATTCTGATTTCACTGGTGATTGGTCCCCATTATGATTTCACTGGTGATTGGTCCCCATTCTGATTTAACTCCCATTTCTGTAAACTCTATCCATGAAGAACTTTAGCACATAGCCATGTGCTAATTTTTTTCTTTTAAGTATTTTGTGTGGGACTTTAAAAAACTTTACTGAAATATAAATATCACATTCTTTATCATGGTCCACTGCCTCGAATGTTTTATTGAAAGTAAAGAAATTTGTCAGGCAAGAACGGCTGTTTGTGAATCAGTGTTGATACTAGTTAAATTTGCTCACAAGTTGGTACTACTTATTATATTGGTTTTAATTGATTCTGATAATTTGCCTATCATTAAAGTCAGGCTTACTGAGTAGTAATTTACTGGAATGAACTTATTCCCTAATTTTAATTTAGAAATAACATTGACCAACTTTCACAGTTACACTACAAATATTTGGAGTTTTATGTTAAACAGTTTAGTTAGTGGTTCATTAAGTTCCATCTTGCACTCATTTTAAGTATTTTTGAAACAGTTCGTCGGTGCCTGGGGACTTTTCTTTGATAACTATGTCCCTAGTGACTGTTATTACTTAAGTTATTCTCTTCAGGCCCTCTGTAATTATTGACTGCCTTCAAGGGAGGGTCCTTGATGCTTATGAGAGGCTCTTAAACCAAAGCATTAGGCTTGTTCTTCCCTTCTTTGGATTAGACCTGATTGCCTCCTAATCCACAGGTGTTCGCTGTATAACCCCTGTGGTTTAGCGCTTCTATTTGATTATAATAATAATTATAATCCACAGGTGTTAGTTGGCCCCTATGGGTTTAGCGCTTTCTTCTAAATAGTAGTTATAATAATAATAGATTGCTGGGATATTTGTCTTCCTGGGGGAAGACCGACGGGAAATATCTGTTGAGAAGATTACATTTCCTGCTCATTATCAGTAAACTGCTCCATGTCAGAAAGATGTTAAACTTACTGGCACATGAGCAAACATGTGCAAACATGAGCAAACATGAAAAAAGTTTCTCTCCTGGGGTCTCGCTCATTTCTAACTACACCATTCTTTTTCCAAGCTTAAATACCCAGCACGTTTTTATCAATGATTGCTGAAGAATATCTGTTAAAATCTTCCACGCTGGTAGATTGAGATTGTTTTTCAGAGTAGGGCAGATTTTGAAGCATATCTACAATTTAATTGCTAAAAGCAATATTCACGTAGCCAGCATTATTTCCCACACCTCAAGAATGTAATATAAAAGAGGAAGACAACACAGTGAATCCAATGCTGGTATCCACACTGTATCCGCTGTGATGAACTATACTTGGGGGAAATGTCTAGGAGCCTAAAACAACGCACCAGTCCAGATAAATACACTCGTCAGAGGGACGATCCAACCAATGCTTGCACCATACACCGCAACACTCACAATCATCACATGAAGTTCCAAGAAGACAAATGGCATAAAAAAATAATTCAGATTTAAGCCACAAACGATGTTAGTAATCTGCTCTCATCTCTACCACCAACACTATCTCTCGATATATACCTCTTTAAGGGGGGCTCCTTGTCGCGGTAAAGAGGCTATTGGTCCGAGGAATTGGACTGTTTGGTCTTCTTCCTCAGACCGAACCTAATTATCCCCCAAATCCTCCCTTCCCTATCCCATCCTCCCCCCTTTTCCCTTTCCTCCCCCTCCTAACCCTCCCCCTTTTCCCCATCCCATTTGTAGCCTCTGGGGTCCTCCCCTCTGGCATTACGGTTTCTAAGTAAGTAAAGTGTTTCGGAGTTCGTCCCACTCCATGAGGTTCCTCAGGTGTGGTGTAGTTTGCCTTGGAATCTGGATTATCTGGAGGCGCCCTGCTTCCTTTCCGGATTTCCGAGAAGTGGATGGGGTGTCCTGCAGATGATGGGTGTATCTCCAGAGGCTGCCTGTCTGTTCTGGGAGGTGACAGCCGAAGAAGGTATGCTTTGTGGCAGATTTCCCGACCTCCCTCTTGTCTGCCGAGGTGGCTCGGTAGATGTTAGGCTGCTATCCCGGAGCGCTGGTTTACTGGCGTGAAGGGTAGGGTATGGCAAGGGTTTCACTGCATCTGCACTACTTGTGGGCTCGAGGTCCTCTTGGATGACAGGAGGAACTTACGGCTCTTTCATGCCTTCTAGTGACTGTCCCTTCCCTGTCCCTCTTGAAGACTCTATGATAGTCCCACTATCATGGAGTCTTCATTCTGTGATAACCCTCCTCCTCCCAGTCCCTTTTCTGTTCCCGCATCCTGTTCTCTAGACTCTTCCCATACCCCTGTAAATTCTGCTGGTGATGGTCCGTCACCTGCTCCAAGTGCTGGGGCTCCACCCATTTCTGTTAGTGCCTCTGCCTCTTGCACGCCTTTAACTATGTGTTCAGCTTCCCTGAATACGGTGTGACAGCTTTCCAATCGTCCACCTACCTCGGGTCGGACCGCCCACAGTACTACACCCTAATGTTCCAGATCATTTACTGATGACAGTTCTTCGATATCTGCTCATTTCACCCAAAAACGACCTACGCGACACCCACTTAATTAATTATGCACCATGTTTACAAGTAGGCAGTGGACTAAATTCTTTTCCTTACAACCGACATCTCCAACTGATTATTTTTCTGACCACAGTATTGGTAAAGTTCTTTTACGACAAGTTGGCCAAAATATATCTTTTCACGCTCTTTGTAGCAGTGCGCGCATCATTACAGTTCAGTCTGCAGAACAAGCTCATGATCTTTCCCATATTACTTCCATTGATAACATTCCAATCATAGTTCATAAGCACACTACTCTCAATTCTTGCAGTGGTATGATGGTTTTACCACGTACCATTGTGCAGAATGATTTTCTGTCTTGCGATGATATTTTGGAGCAATTGGCCCTTCAGGACCTAACTATTCTCAAAAGTGGATTCATATGTCCTGCCCACTCGCCGCCGGAGGCGCTTTCCCAGTAACATCTCCTGCTTAACCATCGACTGCCGTGAACTCCCGTCCTCCGTTTATATCTTATATCGCAGGCCATTGCCTAGAGGTCCGGAAAATGGTCCCTACTCCCCAACAGTGTCGAAATTGCTGGCACTTTAGACACCCGGCTAAATACTGCAGATCTGCGGCGGAGTGCCCGGTCTGCGTGCTGCAGATCATGCCGATACATCTTGGTCTTTCCCAAACTTGTCTCAGTTGCAATGAACCCTCATCCTTCTTTTTCCCGCCGTTGTCAGGTCTATCGTAATGAACGAGAAATCCTTTGTCTTAAGGAGAGCGAAGGCCATACTTATGCAATGGCTGTCTCGGCTCTGCCTTCAGGGAATCTTCCTCATATCACTTATTCACGAGTAGCTAGGAGACCAACCTTGGCGGCGCCCCCGCCTGCCAGCTCCGCATACCTTATGCCTTTGATGGGTTTCGAGACTTTTCCTACTCTCGAACCCAGGCTTGTCTGCTGCTTGCCTGATCACCCAGGCTGTTGCTTCTGGCGGACTACTAGCTCATATATATATGTCACAACCTGGTTGATCCAGCACTTCTGACAAGACGTAAAAGATTCTGGAAGTGTGCATGTTGAGACAATGTTGTCCTCACACTGCCTTTCACACTGTTTTTTTTTACACATTTTCCCGTATATTTCAGTCCATTATGTTATAGCACGCATGCATTGGCATGTATGGGCATGCATGCCCATACATGGGCTTGATTCTATTGAAATTTATCTCTGAAATTGATCTGCCCTCCTACACACATATTTCCTTAATCTGTTTACTCCTAACATCTGTCTTCCCCCTCCTGCACCTGTCTTCCCCCTCCTGCACCTGTCTTCCCCCTCCTGCACCTGTCTTCCCCTCCTGCACCTGTCTTCCCCTCCTGCACCTGTCTTCCCTCCTGCACCTGTCTTCCCTCCTGCACCTGTCTTCCCCTCCTGCACCTGTCTTCCCCTCCTGCACCTGTCTTCCCCCTCCTGCACCTGTCTTCCTCCCTCCTGCACCTGTCTTCCTCCCTCCTGCACCTGTCTTGAAGCATATCTACAATTTAAGTGCTAAAAGCAATATTCACGTAGCCAGCATTATTTCCCACACCTCAAGAATGTAATATAAAAGAGGAAGACAACACAGTGAATCCAGTGCTGGTATCCACACTGTATCCGCTGTGATGAACTATACTTGGGGGAAATGTCTAGGAGCCTAAAACAACGCACCAGTCCAGATAAATACACTCGTCAGAGGGACGATCCAACCAATGCTTGCACCATACACCGCAACACTCACAATCATCACATGAAGTTCCAAGAAGACAAATGGCATAAAAAAATAATTCGGATTTAAGCCACAAACGATGTTAGTAATCTGCTCTCATCTCTACCACCAATACTGTCTCTCGAAACACACTCAGCTTAATAATCTTGACAACATTGGCCAAACACATTTAGTCCATTTAATCTCTAGTTGAACCTCAGAATTTTTTTTTCTCCGGAATTCATTTGGAAGAGTAGGGAGAAGTAACATATAACAAGTGTATATCGCTATAGGTAGCGGAAGTTTGCTCTATGGAAAGAAATTAAAAGCAGATTTTCCCTGTATTCTTGCTGGATGAGTTCCAACAAATGACTGATAGTGTAATAGTACTTTATTTTGAGCCAGATGGGGTTAGACAGTTCCCAAAATCATCTTCAGTCTTTTATTTTATAAAGAATGTTCATTACAGTCTTTATTTGAATCGTCCATAGAGATTTCTGGTGAGTTCATGCAGATAACCCCTCTGCACTAGGCTCAAGCAGGTGAGAAATCCTGGCCAAGTATCTTTATAAGTACGTATCCTTAAATGTCTTGTTTTACACTCACACCTGTCCACATTCAACATTATCGTGGAGCAGCTGGCAGCTCTGTTATTATTGTGCAGCAGCTGGCAGCTCTGTTATTATTGTGGAGCAGCTGGCAGCTCTGTTATTATTGTGGAGCAGCTGGCAGCTCTGTTATTATTGTGAGCAGCTAGCAGCTCTGTTATTATTGTGGAGCAGCTGGCAGCTCTGTTATTATTGTGCAGCAGCTGGCAGCTCTGTTATTATTGTGGAGCAGCTGGCAGCTCTGTTATTATTGTCTGTCTGTCTGTCTACAAAAAGGCACTGGACAGACACCTAAAGTTAGTACTTGATCAGTCAGGCTGTGGTTCATATGTCGGTTTACGTGCGACCAGCAGTAACAGCCTGGTTGATCAGACCCTGATCCACCACGAGGTCTAGTCTCAGACCGTGCCCCTGGGGCGTTGACCCCCGAAACCCTCTCCAGGTAAACCCACAATCACATGTGACAAGTATCTGCACCAATAGACTTGATTGTCCATTGAGATATGCATGTTTTTTTAGCGCTGCAGTGTTTATTGTGGAGCAGCTGCAGCTCTGTATTATTGTCTGTCTGTCTGTCTACAAAAGGCACTGACAGACACTAAAGTTAGTACTTGATCAGTCAGGTGGGTCAATGTCGGTTTACGTGACCAAGCATAAGAGATGTGATCAGACCTGATCCACCACGAGGTCTAGTTACAGAACTGCCTGGGGCGTTGACTGAAACCTCCAGGTAAACCCACAATCACATGTGACAAGTATCTGCACCAAGCTAATGAAGAATAGTGGTAGATGTGATGAACCATATGAAGAATAGTGGGTAAGATGTGATAAAAGCATAATGAAAGAATAGTGGGTAAATGTGAAAGCATAATGAGAATAGTGGGTAAATGATGAAAGCATAATGAAAGAATAGTGGGTAAGATGTGATGAAAGCATAATGAAAGAATAGTGGGTAAGATGTGATGAAAGCATAATGAAAGAATAGTGGGTAAGATGTGATGAAAGCATAATGAAAGAATAGTGGGTAAGATGTGATGAAAGCATAATGAAAGAATAGTGGGTAAGATGTGATGAAAGCATAATGAAAGAATAGTGGGTAAGATGTGATGAAAGCATAATGAAAGAATAGTGGTAAGATGTGATGAAAGCATAATGAAGAATATGGTAAGATGTGATGAAAGCATAATGAAAGAATAGTGGGTAAGATGTGATGAAAGCATAATGAAAGAATAGTGGGTAAGATGTGATGAAAGCATAATGACAACAGAACCAAGAGACCAGTGTCATCTACGACTGTTGTTGTTGATTTTTGTTCATCACAGGGAACTGCTCGTTTAATAATCAGCTGCATCGCCTGGCTCATACCTTATGCCTTTGATGGGTTTCGAGAGTTTTCCTACTTTCGAAGCCAGTCTTGTCTGGTGCTTGCCTGATCAACCAGGCTGTTGCTTCTCACGTAGAAGCCTTCAAGAGGAAACTGGACAAGTATCTTCACCAGGTGCCAGATAAACCAGGCTGTGATGGATATGTGGGGCAACGGGCCTCCAGCAGCAACAGCCTGGTTGACCAGGCAAGCACCAGACGAGCCTGGCCCATGGCCGGGCTCCGAGAGTAGTGAAACTCTCGAAACTCTTCAAAGGTATATCAAAGGTAAAGGTATAAAGTCCCACTACCTCATATATCTTGTCACAACCTGGTTGATCCAACACTTCTGACAAGTTGTAAAATATTCTGGGGCTGCATGTTGAGACAATGCTCTCCTCAGCACCACTGGCTTTCAGTGTTTATTTTACACATTTTCCTTTATCTATCAATCCATTATGTTGCAGCAGGCATGCACTTGCATACATACACATACTTCCATTGATATTTATGTGAGGTGTAGTCTTGCCCTTATATGCCTCCCTGTTCAAGTTTTGTTTTTTAGTTCCTTGATAATGTGAGTAGTCACGAAAGTGTTTGGAATTGCACTATTTTTCACACCCACACCCTCTAAACGCTTCTCCTACTTTAGCATTTAGGTCCCCTACCACAATTACTCACTTGGTTCAAAAGTTCCTACACACTCACTTAACATCTCCCAAAATTTTCTCTCTCCTCTACACTCCTCTCTTCTCCAGGTACATACACACTTATTATGACCCACTTTTCACATCCGACCCTTATTTTAATTCATATAATTCTTGAATTTACACATTTATATTCCCTCTTCTCTCCCCATAATTGATCCTTCAACATTATTGCTACCCCTTCCTTAGCTCTAACTCTCTCAGATACTCCTGACTTAATCCCATTTATTTCTCCCCACTGAAACTCGCCTACCCCTTCAGCTTTGTTTCGCTTAGGGCCAGAACATCCAACTTCTTTTCATTCATAACATCAGCAATCATCTCTTTCTTATCATCCGCACTACATCCACGCACATTCAGCCATCCCAATTTTATAGTTTTTCTTGTTCTTGTTTTTGGTAGTTTATACAGGAGAAGGGGGGGTTACTAGCCCATTGTTCCCGGCATTATATGTATCTCTTAAATCTTTTGTACCATTTTATGTAATAAAATATACCTATTGGTAATAAAAATAAAGAATGAAAAGATAGGGTGGTACGGGAAGTGGAATATTCAAATGGCTTCAGCAAGAAATCCAAATATTCTTCCTTGAAGCCTTTTTATTCACTTCTCCGAGTCTATGTCGTGCCGATTAGGTAAAACTGGTCAATTAGCAAGAACTCATCTAAAATTAAGTCCTTTCTAAAATTTTCTCTTATACGTTTAAAGATATATTTTTTTCATTTATGTTAATATAAGAATTTATAATTTTGTACCAAGAGAAACTTTGAAAACCTACCTAACCTTATTACAACAAGCGCAATTTAATTTAGCCTAACCAAACTAAATATATTTTAGATACGTTAACATTAATTTAATAATAAACAAACACAATGAAATATATTTTTTTCGTTATGTTTAGAATGATTTTGGCGAAATTATTGCATACACAAATTTTCACTTGTCTTATATGGCAAGGTGAGCGTTGCTATTTAAGCCAAAATCGCAAGTTTTACCTAATCGACACGACATATATATATATATATATATATATATATATATATATATATATATATATATATATATATGTATGCATGCATGCATGGATGCATGCATGGATGATGCATGGATGCATGCATGATTGCATGGATGCATGCATGCATGCATGGATGCATGCATGGATGCATGCATGTATGTATGCATGGATGCATGCATGTATGTATGCATGGATGCATGCATGCATGGATGCATGCATGCATGTATGGATGCATGCATGCATGGATGCATGCATGTATGGATGCATGCATGCATGCATGATGTATGCATGCATGCATGGATGCATGCATGCATGGATGCATGCATGCATATGCATATGCTAAAAGATCACAGTAAACAGGTGATATCAAAATATGCAAGACAACCACTATGAAAAATAGAGGAATTCCAAGCGCTTTCGTGACTACTCACATTATCAAGGAACTATAAAAGGAAACATGACAAGAAGGCTTATAAAGGGGCGAGACTACACCTCACAGTCACATCACACTAACAAAGACAACACCTCACAGTAGCGTAACATCTCACTTCTCTGTGAAGAGGAACATAAGAAAGGACCTGAAACTCTTCCCAAGAATTAAGATTAGTCCGATTTATCATTAAATTCTTCCCAAATTTTATTAATTATAAATGAATCCATTTATAATATATATATATATATATATATATATATATATATATATATATATATATATATATATATATATATATATATAAAACCACGGGTTGAGTATATTGATAGCTCTAGGCCTTTCGTGTTGTTGCACTCAACACATCATCAGGAGCTTGCAAAATTGCATAAAAGGGGAGGATGTCACAGCAAGTCCGTTCCCAGAGGATCGTCTTCACTGGAGTGAGTGAGGGAGGGAGAGGAGGGTACAAGAGGTGCCCCCAGGCACTACAGTTTACCTGGAGAGAGTTCCAGGGGTCAACGCCAGAAGGATGAATAGTATATCATTAGTAAAATCCCACAAGCATTGATATTGTAATAGCCTGAACGAAATTAACGTTGCAATAATTAAAAATTCGATCACATTCCGCTATGACATCAATAACTTTACACACAAATATATTGTGAGTGATATAGAAGTCTCTGGCAATTATAGGGTGGCCTTCCGAGGGACAACGCCCCCTACCCACTAGGGGCATATACCATCGGGGGTTGCCAGATTTTCAGGGGGGTTTGCCATCTTTTTTTTCGAGAATGTTGCAAAATTTAGATTGTTTCTTCAATGTTGCAAAATTTAGATTGTTTCTTCAATGTTGCAAAATTTAGATTATTTCTCCAATGTTGCGAAATTTATCTATTTTTCTGGAAATGTTCCAACTTTTCCAGATTTTTCCATTTTTTGGGGGACTCCAATTCCTTGGATCAAGTTTTACCATTCATATGTGATTAAACGAAGTTACCCCCATCTTACCTCTACTTCCATCCCTACTCCATCTCCTTAATAATATATCTTTATTTACTACAAGTACATGTACAAGGTATACAGTCCTAGTTGACATCAATGACATACTACTATATAGAAAGCCCATTGTTATGCAGAACATTTCGGGCAAATTAGGTCAGTTTTGTCCCAGGATGCGACCCACACCAGATGGGTGAACATAGACAACCAGTGTAAAGACACGCCCAATGTTTTTGCCCTCGTTGGGAATCGAACCTAGACACTCGCCGAGAGCTTTAGCCACCAGGCCATGGGGCACCGGGTCAAGTTTTAACCCCCTCCTGACCTCCCACACATTTTCATTGAATTTTTCGAATTTTGGGGGTTACCCAAGGGTTAAGCTCCTGGTTCACACATTTTAAAGTTACCCCTTAAAATTTTCAAATTTCTCTGTAGTAAACATAGGTGTCATTTCATTACACGTCTCTCTGTGACAAACCTACTTGTCTCAAATGGTAAACCCCTACGTGTCTTTTCAGTCAATGGTATTACCCCGGTATGATCTCAAATGGTAAACCCCTACGTGTCTTTTCAGTCAATGGTATTACCCCGGTATGATCTCAAATGGTAAACACCTCTGGGGTTCAACTTTTACTCCAGATCGAACATACCACCAAATTGATAATGACCTGGAATTACGAAGGCAGAGATTTCCCTTGCCTTGTCTGTCGAAGCTACCTGATAGTAACCTTTAAGGAGGTCTAAGTTAGACACAAAAGTAGCCTTACCCACTACGTCAACTAAACATGGCAGAGGGTAAGCATCTGGAATAGTGACTTCATTCACCTTTCGGTAGTCTGTACACATAGGAAAACCTCCATCAGAATTCTTAAGAATGCACAGTGAAGCCCACGGACTAGATGACTCCTCCACTAATCCGTGTTCCAACACAAATGGAACCCCTGCTGAAGTAGCCTCTGTTTTTCAGGATTAGCTCTGTAGGGGGATAGTTTAATAGGTTTAGAGTTTCCAATATCTACATCATGATATCCTAGTGTACAATTTTTTTCGGGACATCCGGAAACGTGTCAGGGTAAGATTGTAAGTTCTGTTAAACTTGTTGCTTGATTCTTAGACAGCCCCATCATTAATGGGCTAGGGTCCTTGAGAAGGACAGAATTGGGAAGCTTTACTTGAATTTCGGGAATAGGATGCAAGGAGTTAGGGTCGTCTATAGAGGCAGAGGACAGTCATTACTGGGACTTTATTTGGACCATTAAATATTTTAATCTGATTTATGTGGTATGTTTTACTCTTTGAGGGTTTATCAAGGGGAGCTACCACATAATTTACATCAGATAGTTTACTTATAATTTGCATAGGAACCATGAATCTAGCTTTTAAGGTTTGACCTAGTATAGGCTCCTGTACCAGCACCTTGTCTCCTGGATTGAAGGAGCGAAATTTTGAGTTTCTGTCGTACCTCTGTTTCATAGTGTTTTGAGCTGTTTTTAAGTTAGCCTTAGCCAACTGATGGGCCACCTGCAACCTTGAAGAAGGATTGTAGTGTGTTATGCGTCTTCTCCCATCACTCGCAGAGGACCTTGTATGTTGTGCCCAAAGATAAGCTCAAACGGACTGTACCCTGTGGACTCCTAAACAGTTTCTCTCATTGTGAACAGCAACAAAGGAAGTAATTCATCCCAGTCTGTAGGGAAATACATGTAATAAGTTCTCATCATGGTTTTTAATGTTTGATGAAATCTTTCCAAGGCGCCTTGGGACTGAGGATGATAGGCAGTGGATAATTCATAGTTATTCCTAGCCAAGTTAAAGTTTCACTAAACGCTTTGGCGGTAAAATTAGTACCCTGGTCACCAGAGCCGGCTTTAGGAGGTGCGAAGCCCAATTGGGAACAATTTTGGTGGGCCCCATGTATGGAAGCAATCAAACTGTGTGCTTAAAAAATGCATGCGAGTTAATAGACCAAACAGATGTAAGCTACATTTTAATATAAAATTGCATACGTGTAAGCCTACAAGTAACAAACAAAATTTGTATATAGTCACAATACCACTTGCTTTAGTGACTCTTGGGTACAGTCGCCTCCACATCAGGCAACTTCGCCACCGTTTTCGGGGAAATTCGCCAACATATTATATCCAAAGCCCCCTTTTTTTTTTTTACTTCGTGTTGTTGTGTGTACTTGATAAGCCGAGAGTAGACTACACTAGCACGGGGCCCCCTAAGGCATGGGGCCCAATTGGGAGCAATCTGTCCAGTCAGCATAAGGCCGGCCCTGCTGGTCACTCTGTATAAACTTAGGAATGCCAAAATAGCATATAAATTTAGTTAGGGCTTTAAGAATGGCTTTGGTATTGATATTGGGCATTGGGACTGCTTCTGGATACCTAGTAGCTTTGTTCATGATGGTAAACAAATACTGTTTCCAGACTTGAACTTAAGTAATGGACCCACACAATCAGTGATTAACTCTGCAAACGGTTCTCCGTCTGCAGGTATGGGATGGAGTAGTGCAGGTTTAATGGGGTGTCCAGGTTTTCCTACTTGCTGACATTCCCTGCAACAGCGGATGTGATTCTTCGCATCTTGCCTTATTTTGGGCCAGTAAAATTCTTTTAATATTCTATACAAGGTTTTGGTAATTCCTAAGTGTCCTCCTAATGAAAAATTGTGAGCTATATTTAATATTTGTGATCTAAACTTTTTAGGAACTACCAATCAGTCTGTCTTTTGTCTGTCTCTGTGCAGATGAATGATTTTTTTTTATTTTATATTTGACTAGGTGATCTGAGTGGGATTCACCCATGGCTGCCTGAAAAGCGAAGTTTAAGGATCTTTTCGCTGCTCTTCCCGAAAGGACAGTCCCTCTGGCATGGAAACAGAGATATCTGTCAATCCTGCAACCCTGGAGTAGGAAGGCTTGATCTGGGTCTGTTCACTAAATTTACGAGGCTGGCCAGTTTTCCTCGTAAAACAAATTGTCTAGCCCTAGATCATAGTCGTCCATGGATAGGTCTGCATTCTCGACAAACATCCCATGGGATTTTGGCCGGGTTATGGCCAACATCGGAGAAGAATTAGTCACTATAGGTTCTGGACATTTTGTGGAATTAAGAATGTTATTACCCAGTAATAATATGGCATCTTTCATAGGGAATCCCCCAGAAATACCTACAGTCAAATATCCAGTATAATATTTACTCTATGTAAAGGGACAGAAAATACTGCTCCTATAAATGTTTCTAAGAGAACTGAGGAGTGCAATGACATGTTTTTCAGAGAGGGGAAGTACTCCCTCTCTTATAAGGGAACAATAAGCCCTGGTATCCCTAAATGTTCTTCAGTTTTCTTTGAATTTTCCTGAAGGGAGATATGGCAAGTATGGGGCCATTTCACCTCTACTTATTTCTGGTTCATCTCAAAAGAGAGGATATTTATTTTACCTAAGGGCTGGGGCTTAACTGGGCAGTTGGATTTAACGTACCCTTGAAGAGTTTTGAGAGTTTAGTTACTCTCGGAGCCCGGCCATGGGCCAGGCTCGTCTGGTGCTTGCCTGGTCAACCAGGCTGTTGCTGCTGGAGGCCCGCTGCCCCACATATCCATCACAGCCGGGTTTAAAATAACGGAAACAGGTTACCTCATTTTTCACTTAGGCTCCTTGCTGATTTTGTGGCTGGCGCCACTCTGTGTACTGGCGTTGCTGTTTGCCATGTTAACCATGAGTTTGAAGTTGTCGGTCACCAGGTTTGCTGTGAGTTTGATATAGTGGCTCAACAGATGACTTAGTTGGTTAGCGTCATTGTTCACTTTCGTCCTGGCACTTCCTCCTCCAGTCAGGAACTCGTCTCTGTCGATCGACTTTGTAAATGGTCCAAGTCAGACCGAAACGTCGTCGTAAGCTCCTCTCTTCTATGTGTGGGTTATTTGTATATTGTTCCAGTCACGGTATTGTGCCTTTTTTTGTTATTTACTAACAGAATATTTCCCCAGCCCACTTACAGTGTTACCCTAACAATAAGCTCTGACAAATCTGTTTACTCATGTACAAGTCCCACTCACATCCAACCCCTCTCACTCCTATGTTTATCCAACCTAAATTTGAAGCTACCCAAGGTTTTAGCCTCAATAACCCTAGTAGGTAGACTGTTCCACTCCTCAACTACCCTATTTCCAAACCAATACTTTCCTATATCCTTTCTAAATCTAAACTTATCTAATTTGAATCCATTACTGTGGGGTTCTCTCTTGGAGAGATATCTTCAAGACCTTATTTATATCCCCTTTGTTAATACCCATCTTCCACTTGTATACCTTGATCATGTCTCCCCTCATTCTTCGTCTTACAAGTGAATGTAATTTAAGGGTCTTCAATCTTTCTTCATTCGGAAGATTTCTAATGCTATGAATTAACTTTGGCATTCTACGCTGAATGTTTTCTAACGAATTTATATCCATTCTGCAAAATGGAGACCAAAACTGAGCCGCGTAATCTAGGTGAGGCCTTACTAATGATGTATAAAGCTGTAGTATAACCTCTGGACTTCTGTTGCTTACACTTCTTGATATAAATCCCAGTAATCTATTTGCCTTATTATGTACGCTTATGCATTGCTCTCTTGGTTTAAGGTTGCTGCTTACCATAACCCCCAAGTTCTTTTCGCAGTCTGTATGGCTAAGTTCTACATTATTTAGCTTATAAGTGCTTGGGTTATGGACACTCCCTAACTTGAGAACTTTGCATTTATCTACATTGAACTGCATCTGCCACTTTTCTGACCACGAATTAAGTTTGTCTAAATCCTCCTGAAGTTCCATGACATCTACGTTTGAATCAATTATCCTACCTATCTTCGTGTCATCGGCGAATTTGCTCATGTCACTAGTAATTCCCTCGTCAAGGTCATTGATATATATTATAAACAACAACGGGCCCAAGACTGATCCCTGTGGAACGCCACTTGTTACAGATCCCCATTCGGATTTAACCCCATTTATGCACACACTCTGCTTCCTATTGGTGAGCCATGACAACACTTTTCCCCCAATGCCATGAGCTGCCACTTTCTTTAACAGTCTCTGATGTGGTACTCTATCAAAAGCCTTACTAAATAAACAATATCGAATTCTTTATCATGATCAACAGCCTCAAAAGCTTTACTGAAAAAGGTTAATAAATTAGTTAGACAGGAACGGGCCCTCATGAATCCATGCTGAGTATCATTAATCAAATTATGGTTATCAAGATGGCTTCTTATGATATCAGCTATAATTGACTCTAGTAATTTACCAACAATTGAGGTTAGGCTTATTGGGCTGTAATTTGACGGTAACCACTTGTCCCCTGCTTTAAAAATAGGAATTACATTAGCCATCTTCCACATTTCAAACACTACACCTGTTTGAAGGGACAAATTAAAAATGTTAGTTAATGGTTCACAGAGTTTCATTTTGCATTTCTTAAGAACCCTTGCAAAAAGTTCATCAGGACCCGGCGATTTATTTTGTTTCAGTCGGTCTACTTGTTTCATAACCATTTCACTAGTGACTGTGATATTACATAATTTATCTTCTTCAGGGCCACTATAACAATTAATTACTGGGATATTATTATGTCTTCCTGTGTGAAAACCGAGAGAAAATAATTATTAAAAGTAGAGCACATTTCATTCTCCTTGTCAGTAATATGCCCAGAGTTATTTTTAAGGGGACCTATCTTATCCCTAACTTTTGTTCTGTAATCCTGGAAAAAACTTTTTGAGTTAGTTTTTGAATCTCTAGCAACTTCAATTTTGTAGTCCCGTTTAGCTTTTCTGATCCCCTTTTTAACGTCGCTCTTAATGTCAGTTTACTGATCCATAAGATGACCCTGACCTCTTTTGATGCGCCTTTAAATTCCTTTCTTCTGCCCTAAAATATATTTGAGCCTATTATTCATCCATTTTGGGTCATTTCTATTCGATCTAATTTCTTTATATGGGATAAATGTTCTTTGGGCAGCCTGTATAGTGTTAATAAAGCTGTCATATTGATACCTCTCATCGTTACCCCAGTCCACAGATGATAAGTGTTCTCTAACCCCTTTGTATTCTGCTAAGCGAAAATCTGGGACAGTTACTTAATTATCACTACTATCATACATCCATTCAATGCTAAAAATAATTGACTTGTGGTCGCTTGTGCAGAGTTCCTCTGTAATTTCTAAATTATTAACAAGGGTTTCCTTGTTTGCCAGAACCAATTCAAGTAGGTTATTTCCCCTTGTAGGTTCTGTCACAAACTGCTTCAAAAAACAATCCTGAACTACTAAAAAGTTGTTAGATTCTACATTCCCTGTCAAGAAATTCCAATCAATCTGGCTAAATTTAAAGTCCCCTAGAATTACTACGTTATTGTGCCTTGTGGCCTTAACAATTTCCTCCCATGGTAGTCTCCCTTGGTCCTTATCTAAGTTTGGGGGACGGTATATCACTTCTAAAATAAATTTTTCATGCCCCTCTGAAAATTCTATCCAGACAGACTCTGTATGTGTTATTTCAGACTTTATACTAGTTTTTATGCAACAGTTCAAGCGATCTCGGACATACAGTGCCACCCCACTCCCCTTGCCGATACTTCTATCTACTTGGAACAATTTAAAACCCTGAATGTGACATTCAGTTGCCATGTCCCGATTTTTGGAATTAAACCACGTCTCAGTTTTGGCAAATACATCAATGTTACCTGGACTAGCAACTAATCTCAACTCGTCCATCTTATTCATAGCACTTCGACTATTAGTATAATAAATATTTAAAGACCCTCCTTTCTCTTTACCCTTCCTGCTCATTACTGTTTTTCCACAATACCTATTACTGTCCTTGTCACCTTGTGCCACTGTCTTTCCAATACCCACCTTATTCTGCCTATTACTAGTTCCCCTAGAAGTCATAATATTACTACACTGGGACTTCACTGTTTTCCCCCCAAAACCCATACCACTAACTTTTTCTAGTTTAAAACCCTAATAGCTCCCTCCACTGCAGTTGCCAGTGCTCCCACCCTAGACCTAGATAAGTGAACCCCATCCCTGGCATACATGTCATTTCTGCCATAGAAGAGGTCCTGGTTGTCAATGAATGTTACTGCATTTTCCTTACAGTATTTGTCGAGTCAGCAATTGACGCCAATTGCCCTGGACAACCATTCATTTCCAACTCCTCTCCTTGGCAAAATACCACATATGACAGGGTTCCCACTTAATATGGGAACCTTCTTCCTTAATTTATTGTCTATTGCCTTTGATTTCTATCTGACTACTGCTAGTCAGGTCCTCATTCCTACGTCTGACAACATCGTTGCCTCCAGCACTGAGACAGATAATAGGATTGCTCCCATTACCTCTCATGTCGTCCAGACGGCTAACAATATCCTTCATCCCAGTCCCAGGATAACACACCCTCTGCCTCCTATTCCTGTCCTTAAGACAAAAAGCCCTATCCATAAACCTAATCTGACTGTCCCCAACTAAAACAATGTTCTTACCTCGACTGGCGGTGTGCATGACGTTCTCGACGGTCTTAGTAGAGATGGTCTTCACTGGCTGGCTTCACTATGTCGTTAACAATTGTCTTTGTTGGAAGATCATGGGTGGTCGATTCACATTCGTCTGATAACAAGGAAAAAGAGTTGCTGGTTTTCACAGCAGTCTCCTGGACCTTCTTCATCTTCAGTTTCGTCCCTTCAGATCCGACTAGCATCCATTCGTTGGTCTGATCATCGGCGACATTGTTCCGGGGGTAATAAGAACATAAGAAAGAAGGAACACTGCAGCAGGCCTACTGGCCCATGCGAGGCAGGTCCAAGTCTCCCACCGGCTTAAGCCAATGCCCCGACCCAGCCAGGTCAGGTTACATCCACTTAAGGAAGGAGCACGGCATCTGACCCAGCAGCACAAACTAGTCAGGTCCAACTCACACCCACCCGCACCCACTCATATATTTATCTAGCCTATTTTTAAAACTACACAACGTTTTAGCCTCTATAACTGTAATCGGAAGTTTGTTCCACTCATCGACAACTCTATTACCAAACCAATGCTTTCCTATATCCTTCCTGAATCTGAATTTATCCAACTTAAAGCCATTGCTGCGAGTGCTGTCAATACTAGATATTTTTAGCACGCTATTTACATCACCTTTATTTATTCCTGTTTTCCATTTAT
>WNWK01037040.1:0-18747 GCA_009830355.1 Cherax destructor
GGACTTTTCAGGGTACCAGAAGTACTGCAAGAGACTGCAACAATTACTAAGATGTTACTTTACAGTTTTCAATGGGGGGGGGGGGGGAATGTTGAGATACTGGTGAAAATAACAACAACAAAAATTAAATCACTGCTGAAGCTGGATGAAGGGTGAAGATTGAAGGACGCAGGAACGAGGTGCTGGGAACACTGCAGGCGCCTGGCTTGGCTTGGCTTGGGACAACCACGATGGGTTCCCACGTGGTCAAGCCAGGGCTGGCTTCTTTAAGAACTCGGAGAAAACAACACACAGGCGACGAGCTGGATATAGGGAGCGTAGAAACGTAGCAAGTAGTGGAGAGTAGGTGGTTGGTGGTGTGAGGTAGGCAGGCAGGCAGGGCGCCCTGAGGTAGACACTCGTGGACACAACACCAACACACCCAAAACGATCTCACCTCGCGTCTCTTGTAGCTGTAGGAAGGGCGTAGAGATGCTGCTGGATGCAGAAGGGTGTAGGAGAATGCTGGAGAGTTGTAGAGTAGGAGATGAACACACACGTGACTGCTTCAGGCTGGAGAGCTGGAGATGACGCCCTATGTCCCGATTTTGTGGAAAAATCGTGGACGATGCTCTGACTCAGGCGCCCACGAGACGCTGGAAGCTACGGATGATGCGATAAGCCAGCAGATGACCTGGATATGACTGGCTTGGTCGGATGATCGACTGGGCGGTGGGTCCCCTACACTACACTCTGCCGTGAACCATTGCTGTCACCACTGTTAAGTCTATCTTCTTGGCTGCTGACTTTGGGCAGTAGAATGGTAGCGTAGGTGCAGAGATACGGCCGATAACTAGACGGGGACAGAGCGTGAGGGGACCGGGAGCCAGCAAGGGTAGATGCTGGTTCAGTGAGGTAGGCCGTCTAAGTGAGAAAGAAGCATGGCTGACCAGCCCGACCTTGATAGGCCTATAGAGGGCAGCACCATAGCGCCGCGCAGTTTGAAACAGCCTCTGGATCGGCTGTTTACAGAAGGAAGGCAGGAGGGAAGGTAGAAAGGAAGGTAGGAAGGAAGGAAGGAAGGCAGGAAGGAAGGAAGGCAGGAAGGAAGGTAGGCAGGAAGGAAGGAAGGAAGGAATGACGACCCAGAAACAACAACCAGCTTCCAGAAGCTAATAGCAATTCTATGAGGTGTCCAGTGATTATATATGCGTATATATAGAAACCAGATGGAAGGAAGAAAGGAAGGACGAGATGAAAGGAAGGAATCAATGTAGGAAGGAAGGAAGGTCGGAATGATGACCCAGACACAACAACCAGCTTCCAGAAGCTTTTAGCAGTTCTAGGCACGTGTCCAGTGACTATGTGTGTATATATAGAAACCAGAAGGAAGAAAGGAAGGACGAGATGAAAGGTAGTAAGGAAGAAAGGTAGGTAGGTAGGTAGGAAGGAAGGAAGGTAGGTATGTAGGAAGGAAGGAAGGAATGTAGGAAGGAAGGAAGGAATGTAGGAAGGAAGGAAGGAAGGAATGTAGGAAGGAAGGAAGGAAGGAATGTAGGAAGGAAGGAAGGAAGGAATGTAGGAAGGAAGGAAGGAATGACGACCCAGACGACCACCAACCTAGGATAACTACCTAACACAACTGCTTGCTACTACTTTGAAGAAAACTGCTCAGAAGAGATGTTTTGTCTGTGTATATACAAAAAAAACGCCCACAAAAATGCAGACACACTCGTTTTATGTGTGAGGAATGTAAAACACCACTGTGCATGGAACCATGTTTCAAAGAGTTCCACAAGCTGCAGAACTTCTATGAACATGTCCAGTGACTGCACATTTGTATATATATATTATAGAACAATAGTAATAAAGATTTGTTTGTATTGTTCATTTGTGTAAACAAGTTTTGTAAACAATATAAAGATACTAATGTTTATGCTATTATTGTGTTGCATACAACGAATGTATATATATACATTGCACCTTACCTTGGTCTCACAGGCCACATAAGTTACGTAAAAAAGAAAATACAGTGGACCCTCGGCTAACGTTCTTAATCCGTTCCAGGAGCTAGAGCTTTAGCCGAAAAAAACGTTATCCGAAGCCTTATTTCCCATAAGAAATAATGTAAATACAATTAATCCGTTTCAGACATCTAAAAATATTCACACAAAAAAATAATTTTTTAAAGAATAACTATAGTTTTACATACAGAAAACACACATAAATACTACATACAATTTAAAATTTATAAATAAATAATGAAATAAACATTTAAAATAACATTTACTTACCTTTATTGAAGAGACTTGCTGGCATCGGGAAGATAGGGAGGACAGGGGCAGGGCTTAGTGTTTGGAAGGGGACTCCTCACTCCCTGCACTACTGCTACACTCCCTGTATGCTTGCTACACTCTTTTCATGCCTGTTACACTCCCTGCATGCCTGCTACACTCCTTGCATTCCTGCTACACTCCCTGCATGCCTGCTACACTCCTTGCATGCCTGCTACACTCCTTGCATGCCTGCTACACTCCCTGTATGCCTGCTATATTCCCTGCATGCCTGCAACACTCCCTGCATGCCTGCTACACTCCCTGCTTGCCTGCTACACTCCCTGCATGCCTGCTACACTCCTTGCATGCCTGCTACAGTCCTTTCATGCCTGCTACACTCCCTGTATGCCTGCTATATTCCCTGCATGCCTGCAACACTCCCTGCATGCCTGTTACACTCCTTGCTTGCCTTTTACACTCCCTGCATGCCTGCTACACTCCCTGCATGCCTGCTACACTCCTTGCATGCCTGCTACTCCTTGCATGCCTGCTACACTCCCTGTATGCCTGCTATATTCCCTGCATGCCTGCAACACTCCCTGCATGCCTGCTACACTCCCTGCTTGCCTGCTACACTCCCCGCATGCCTGTTACACTCCTTGCTTGCCTTCTACACTCCCTGCATGCCTGCTACACTCCTTGCATGCCTGCTACACTCCTTGCATGCCTGCTACACTCCCTGAATGCCTGCTAAACTGTGTTTTTGTTGTACATCCTGACAAGCTCACCCACACGTACGCCACTCTCAAATTTTTCAACAATCTCCTTCTTCAGTTCGATGGTGTTCCTCACTCTCTTTACCACAGGGGTGCCACTAGGAAGCTTCTTTGGACCCATGGTGACTTATTTCACAGTGACAGTCACTAAATCACCAAAAAAGACACCAAATGTATTGTGAATGCTTGAAAGAGCGCGCTGGGTGTTGTTCACTCAAGTGTAAACAACGGTGGACTGGCGTCCTGGGAGGAGGTGCGCAAGCGCAGAGCAGGCAGACAGGTCTGGTACGTAACGTTAGCTGAGTAAATAACGCTAGCCGAAAAAAATATTGAACGTAAAAAGCAACCTTTAGCCGAAAAAAACGTTATCTGGAATGAACGTTAGCCGGGGGTCCACTGTAGTGAAAAAAACAAGAAATCTACGAATGGAAGTAAACAAATATTTACTGAGTGAGCGGCAGTCGCCGCTGTTGCCATACGCGGCTCATTTTCTGCCAACTTTACACCTCCATATCTCGGTAAGTATTGATGGCAAAAATCTGTTTTTAGGATAAAAACAATCAGAAAAATAATCTTAACATTTTGATAAGAAAAAATAATTTTTTTTTTTTCGAATATTTTGCGACAACAGAATGGCACCCAGGATTGAGGGTTGCAACAGTCAAAGGGTTAAGTGGAAAGTGATGTTGACCCCGAGTTTAGTGGCTCTGAAGTGGATATGGCCATAAGTGGTCGAGGAAATATCGAAAACCTTGATAATAACCCATGTGCAACATTTGTGCAACATCCTTTTAGAATGTCGTGCAACCTATGCCTCTATCTGTCTCTGTCTATCTCTATCTGACAGGTACACAAATACAATTATACATAGTGTAAATTTCCTAGGATAACCCAAAAAATCCAGATAAAGTGCTTGTAGATATAATGTGTAAACATGACTGGCAAATATGTATTTACACTTGCTCAGGAACCAGACGTGTTGGTTCAGGAGTGGATCTCTCTGAGACGGGAGAGCTAGTTGCTAGATGGACAGACAGATAGACAGAGAGCTTGACAGACAGGCAGATAGACAGAGAGCTTGACAGATAAAGAGCTTGACAGATAAAGAGCTTGACAGACAGAGAGCTTGACAGATAGACAGAGAGCTTGACAGATAGACAGAGAGCTTGACAGACAGACAGAGAGCTTGACAGACTGAGAGCTAGCTTGCCAGACAGACAGAGAGCTTGAAAGACACAGAGAGATAGAGTTTGACAAACAGATATGGTTGTGTAACAGTGAAAACTGAGGGGAATGGTCGTCAAATGTTACCCCTTATCTTATCTTATCACTGCACCCTCGGGTACGCTCACCAATTATCTTATCTTATCACTGTCAGCAGTGGACTGACTTGTTTTACATCATGCTTCAAGGGAACTTATTATTATTATTATTATTATTATTATTATTACATATTATTATTATTATTATATACTCCCACATATCCAAAACATTGCTGGAACCTATAAATACTTTGTATATATTCCTAGACATTAGTAAATGACCAAGGCAGGTGTAAATGTCCACCTGTCAGTGTGCTTGTGACAATTTGAGTACAATTTCAGTACCTAATATTAGTCTTAGAACAAAGAACTACTATAAATTATAATTATCAGAACATAAAAATTAAATAAAATAATATAAAAACGAGAAAAAGGGTATATCGGCAACACTTCTGCAAGCGGCAGGACTCTATGTTGCCGTAAGGTGAGCATTCAGTGCCAACTTCTCAGTCTCATATTTCGGTAAGTACTGAGCCTAAATTTTTTTTTGTGCTATTACACTTAGAAAAATGTGCTCTTTATTTCTATATTTTTTTTTTTTTTTTCAAAATATTCAGGGCACTGGCATAGTAAACGTACATATACGTTTGGACCGTTTACGGGTTAAAGAATATGTAGAGGCTGAAAATTTTAAACCCCAACAAGTGTTTGTGACGAAACAGGCCTCTTTTAGAAGAAAATGCCAAGGAGGACCTACATCACGCAGGAGGAAAAGGCAATGCCAGGACAGAAGCCTATGAAAGACAGGCTAACTCTCATGTTGTGTGGTAAGTAACGCTAGTGGGGATTTCAAAGTGAAGCCTTTACTGGTGTATCACTCTGAAACTCCCAGAGTGTTCAAGAAATACAGTGTTGACAAGAGTAAATTGTGTGTGATGTGGAAGTCTAACACTGAGGCATGGGTCACTAGGGAAATTTTCCTGGAATGGTTTAATCAAGTGTTTTGCCCCAGTGTAAAAAAATATCTGTTGGACAATAAATTGGGGCTCAAGTGCCTCCTGGTAATGGACAATGCTCCTGCTCATCTTCAAGACTTGGAAGACCAAATGTCTAAGGATTTCAAATTTGTAACAGTGAAGTTCTTGCCTCCTAACACCACTCCTCTCATCCATCCCATGGACCAGCAGGTCATTGCAAACTTCAAAAAACTGTACACCAAAGCAATGTTTGAAATGTGCTTTAATATGACCAATGACTCTGAATTGACCCTAAAAGAGTTCTGGAAGGATCACTTCAATATCTTCCATTGCATAGGCCTTATAGATAAAGCTTGGCAGCAAGTGACTTCCAGAACGATGAACTCTGCTTGGAGAAAGTTGTGGCCAGATTGTGTCCTCCAGAGGGATTTTGAAGGGTTTGGGGCTAACCCTGAGGATCCTGTGGAAGTTGTGGAAAGTATTGTGGCATTGGGGAATTGCATGGGGTTGGATGTGAGTAGCCAGGATGTGGAAGAGTTGGTGGAGGACTACAATGAAGATCTAACCACTGAAGAGCTGCAAGAGCTTGAGCTGCAACACCATCAAACCACAACTCAGGAAATTGCTTCAGTGGAGGAAGAGAGATGTAAGGTGCCTTCTTCAGAGATTAAGGAGATTTGTGGAATGTGAAGTAGGGTGTATTCATTTGTAGAGGAACATCACCCTGACAAAGATGTTGCAATCCGTCTCATCAACATGTTCAATGACAATCTCGTTTCCCATTTTAGGGACATTTTAAAGAGATGCCAGACACAGAGCTCTCTGGACAGATATTTAGTGCCACAGGTGTGCGGTGACTCTGAAGCTAGTCCTAGTGGGATTAAAAGACAAAGAAGGGAAGTGACCCCAGATGAGGACTTGGTACCTAGAGTCCTTATGGAGGGGGATTCCCCTTCCAAAAATTAGGGTCTCTTCCCTCTCCCCTCCTCCCTCTCTTCCATCCAGCAACATCAGTCTTCTATAAAGGTAAGTGTCACATTCAGTTCATTCATTTGTGCATGTAAATCTATCTTTAAGACCCCCAATTTTTTTTTTTCAAACTTCTGGGTTTCTGGAACGGATTAATTGAATTTCCATTATTTCTTATGGGAAAATGGTTTCAGTTTTAGTGCATCCCTCAGGAACGGATTATGCACGAAACGGAGGGTTGACTGTACATATTGTGAAATGTTTGGACGAGCATTCATGGTAATGTTCACTCAACGATAAACAAAGCCAGACTGACTCATGATGCCTGAGCAGGAAGGCACACAGGCACGGGCAGCCGGACAGGTCTGTATGCGAGCCGTAACACGGGGCACAGTGCGAAACTTGGGACAAAATTTAGCTGAAAAAAGCGGTCAAAACTCGAGGCCGCTGATATTCAGGGCGGCTGAAACTCAGGGTTCCACTGTATATACAGTGTACCCCCCCGAGTTTCAGCGGCATCGTGTTTCATTAATCCTTTGGGGGTCGACAGGCCTTCTCAGGAAAGTGTTCCTGGGGTCGAACATTTTTTGGAAAAAAAAAAAAAAAATTCATATGAAATGATAGAGAATCTTTTTCCGATCATAACGCCACCAAAATTATAAAATTTGATCGAAAACTAACGGAATTATGCTTTGCGAAGTTAGCGGTAGCCATGACACTTACGCATCGGCGATTTCGCCCAATTTGAGCTCTATTTTCGACAAATTCCAATGTTTCAGTCTCCTAAAATTATAGCTATTTCGCTAGAACTCCATTTCTTCTATCGATTGAGTACAAGAAACCGCCTATTTACCAATTTTATCTACCCAAAATAGTGGTCAGAAAATGGCAATTTTCCAATTTCACACAAATTTCAAACGATGCCAATTTCAAAATAGGGTCCAGAGTAAACAAGACAGACATTCCTGGCACTAAAATAACATGTTCTCTGTTCATTAGTCACGTCTTCAGGCCCCTGTTCCATTACTTTTGCTTTTCATTTTGAATTTTTATTCTCACAAAAAATAGAAGATTTACTGTTATGTATACAACTGCATCATTGTAAAAATGGTATAAATAATATCAGAGCACTTGTGCATGAATATAAGACTCGCCAGTTGATGTGTATTGGAGGCATGGTGTGATTTGTTTACTCTTGAACATCGTCAAAAATCAAACATTTTCGCTACTTTGAGCTCAATTTCAAGGTACTTGTCATTGTTTTACCAATCAAAATCATCTCTATTTCTGTAATATATCTTCCATTCTATCAAATGAGACCAAGAAAACGAGAATACATCAATAAATACCATACGAAAATCGACTGCAAAGTCGCTGTTTTAATCGAAAAAACGGTCAGTTTTTTCTCTCATTATGCAGTGTGTACTGCAGGATTTTTTTATACTGCGCACACTGACCACACAGACCCATTCTTTCATATGTATGCCTACCAGACGTTTTCTGCTTAAATTGATGCTGCTAGAATTTGGGCGTACTAGTACGGCACCAACCCCTGCTCGTAAAACGTACTAGTAAAGCACCGACCCCCAAAGGGTTAACCCTTTCAGGGTCGAGACCTCAATTCTTAACTCACTCTCAGGGTCGAGAAATTTAAAAAAAAAAAAAATTATTTTTTCTTATGAAATAATAGTTTTTTTTTTTAAATCTAATAGGCTAAAAAAGAAATTTGCGATCAATAGTTACCGAGATATAGAGGCTTAAAGTTGACAGAAAGTGAACTGCTTATGGCAACATTGCCGACTGCCTGTCACCTGGTAATTTTTTTTATTAACACATCGGCCGATTCCCACCAAGGCAGGGTGGCCCGAAAAAGAAAAACTTTCATCATCATTCACTCCATCACTGTCTTGCCAGAGGGGTGCTTTACACTACAGTTATAAAACTGCAACATTAACACCCCTCCTTCAGAGTGCAGACACTGTACTTCCCATCTCCAGGACTCAAGTCCGGCCTGCCGGTTTCCCTGAATCCCTTCATAAATGTTACTTAGCTCACACTCCAACAGCATGTCAAGTATTAAAAACCATTTGTCTCCATTCACTCCTATCAAATACGCTCACACATGCTTGCTGGAAGTCCAAGCCCCTCGCACACAAAACTTCCTTTACCCCCTCTCCAACCTTTCCTAGGCCGACCCCTACCCCGCCTTCCCTCCACTACAGATTTATACACTCTCGAAGTTATTCTGTCTCGTTCCATTCTCTCTACATGTCCGAACCACCTCAACAACCCCTCCTCAGCTCTCTGGATAATAGTTTTGGTAATCCCGCACCTCCTCCTAATTTCCAAACTCCGAATTCTCTGCATTATATTCACACCACACATTGACCTCAGACATGACATCTCCACTGCCTCCAGCCTTCTCCTCGTTGCAACATTCATCACCCATGCTTCACACCCATATAAGAGTGTTGGTATAACTATACTCTCATACATTCCCTTCTTTACTTCCATGGACAAAGTTCTTTGTCTCCACAGACTCCGAAGTGCTCCACTCACCCTTTTTCCCTCATCAATTCTATGATTCACCTCATCCTTCATAGACCCATCTGCTGACATGTCCACTCCCAAATATCTAAATACATTTACCTCCTCCATACTCTCTCCCTCCAATCTGATATCCAATCTTTCGTCACCTAATCTTTTTGTTATCCTCATCACCTTACTCTTTCCTATATTCACTTTCAATTTTCTTCTTTTACACACCCTACCAAATTCATCCACCAACCTCTGCAACTTCTCTTCAGAATCTCCCAAAAGCACAGTGTCATCAGCAAAAAGCAACTGTGACAACTCCCACTTTGTATTTAATTCTTTATCTTTTAACCCCACACCTCTTGCCAAGACCCTCGCATTCACTTTTCTTACAACCCCATCTATAAATATATTGAACAACCACTGTGACATCACACATCCTTGTCTAAGGCCCACTTTTACTGGGAAATAGTCCCCTTCCCTCCTACACACTCTAACTTGAGCCTTACTATCCTCATAAAAACTCTTCACTGCTTTCAGTAACCTACCTCCTATTCCATACACCTGCAACATCTGCCACATTGCCCCCCTATCCACCCTATCATACGCCTTTTCTAAATCCATAAATGCCACAAAAACCTCTTTACCCTTATCCAAATACTGTTCACCTATATGTTTCACTGTAAACACTTGGTCTACACACCCCCTACCTTTCCTAAAGCCCCCTTGTTCATCTGCTATCCTGCTTTCTGTCTTACTCTTAATTCTTTCAATAATAACTCTACCATACACTTTACCAGGTACACTCAACAGACTTATTCCCCTATAATTTTTGCACTCTCTTTTGTCCCCTTTGCCTTTACACAAAGGAACAATACACGCTCTCTGCCAATCCCTAGGTACCTTACCCTCTTCCATACATTTATTAAATAATAGCACTAACCACTCCAAAACTATATCCCCACCTTCTTTTAACATTTCTATCTTTATCCCATCAATCCCACATGCCTTACCCCCTTTCATTCTACCCACTGCCTCACGAACTTCCCCCACACTCACAACTGGCTCTTCCACACTCCTACAAGATGTTATTCCTCCTTGCCCTATACACAAAATCACAGCTTCCCTGTCTTCATCAACATTTAACAACTCATCAAAATATTCCCTCCATCTTCCTGATACCTCTAACTCTCCATTTAATAACTCTCCTCTCCTATTTTTAACTGTCAAATCCATTTGTTCCCTAGGCTTCCTCAACTTATTAATCTCACTCCAAAACTTTTTCTTATTTTCAACAAAATTTGTTGATAACATCTCACCCACTCTCTCATTTGCTCTCTTTTTACAGTGGACCCTCGGTTAATGAAATTAATCCGGTCCAGGAGCTATTACTTAATCTGAATCTTTCGTTATCTGAAACCTTATTTCCCATAAGAAATAATGTAAATACAATTAATTCGTTCCACAAAAAAATAATCACTCAAAATAAAAAAAAATAACATTTACTTACCTTTATTGAAGAGACTTGCAGGCATCTGGAAGATATAGATGATGACTGGAGCAGGTGTTAGTGGTTGGAAGGGGAATCCCCCTCCAAAAGGACTTCAGGTGACAAGTCCCTCTCTGGGGTTACTTCCCTTCTTGGTCTTTTAATGCCACTAGGACCAGCTTGAGAGTCACTAGACCCCTGCCTGGTGAAGTAGCTGTCCAGAGTCCTCTGTTTCTGGCGACTCTTCAACACTTTTCTGAAGTACAACATGGCTCTGTCACTGAAGTGGTTGCACAGAAGGCTCATTTCACCATGCGCAGGGTGGTATCTTTCAACAAATGTCTGCAACTCATTCCACTTTGTACACATCTCCTTAAGCACTGAAGAAGGCACCTCCTTATCTCTCTCTCTCTTCCTGTGAAGCAATAACCTCAGCTGTGGTCTGTTGCTGTTCCAGATGAAGCTCTTGCAGCTCTTCAGTTGTTAGCTCTACCCTGTGCTCCTCCACCAACTCTTCCACATCCTCACCACTCACCTCCAACCCCAGGCTGTTCCCCAATTCCACAATATCTTCCACAACATGTTCCACAACAGGCACAGGGTCGTCAGGGTCAGGGTCAGCCTCAAATCCTTCAAAATTCCTCTCTTGGACACAATCCGGCCACAGTGGTCTCCAAGCAGAGTTCAGAGTCCTGGAAGTCACTTCCTCCCAAGCCTTACCTATAAGGCCTATGCAATGCACGATATTGAGGTGTTCTTTCCAGAACTCTCTTAGGGTCAATTCATAGTCATTGGTCATATTAAAGCACCTCTGAAACAGTGCTTTGGTGTACAGTTTCTTGAAGTTGGAAATGACCTGCTGGTCCATGGGCTGGATGAGAGGAGTGGTGTTAGGAGACAACAACTTCACTCTGATGAAATTTATGTTGTCAGGCAACAACTCTTGCAAGTTGTGAGGATGAGCAAGAGCATTGTCCAGTACCAGGAGGCACTTGAGTGGCAATTTGTTTTCCAAGAGGTATTTTTTCACACTAGGGCCAAACACTCCAGTCATCCATTCCTTGAAAATCTCCGTAGTGACCCATGCCTTGGTGTTAGCTTTCCAATGCACACACAATTTATTCTTGTCAACACCGTGTTTCCTGAAGGGTCTGGGATTTTCTGCGTTATGCACCAGTAAAGGCTTCACTTTAAAATCACCACTGGCATTGGCACACATCATAAGAGTTAGCCTGTCTTTCATAGGCTTGTGTCCTGGCTGTGCCTTTTCCTCCTGAGTAATGTAGGTCCTGTTGGGCATTTTCTTCCAAAACAGGCCTGTTTCATCACAATTAAACACTTGTTGGGGGAGGAATTGTTCAGCCTCTATGAACCCCTTGAATTCGTGCACAAATTTTTCAGCTGCACATTTGTCTGAGCTGGCTGCCTCACCATGCCTCACAACATTGTGTATGCCACTACATTTCTTAAACTTCTCAAACCAGCCTTTGCTGGCTTTAAAATCACTCTCCTCACCACTGGTTGCAGGCATTGTCTTCACAAGATCTGCGTGCAACTTCCTTGCCTTTTCACAAATTATCACCCTAGAAATACTATCACTCACTCTTTGTTTTTCATGGATCCACACCAACAACAACTTCTCAACCTCATCCACTGTTTTCGATTTTTGTTTCGTTAACAAATTAACCCCTTTTGCAACATTAGCTTTCTTGATCTCATTTCTCTGTGCCAGGATAGTGCCGATAGTAGATGGAGTTTTCTTGTACATCCTGGGAAGATCACTCAGACGTACACCACTCTCATATTTTTCTGGGATTTCCTTCTTCAGTTCGATGGTGTTCCTCACTCTCTTTACCACAGGGGTGACACTAGGAAGCTTCTTTGGACCCATGGTGACTTATTTCACAGTGGCAATAACTAAAACCACCAAAAAAGACACCAAATATATTGTGAATCTTTGAAAGAACGCGCTGGGTAATGTTCTCTCAATGGTAAACAACGCTTCACTGGCGTCCTGCGCTTGCGCGGAGCAGGCGGACGCGTCTAATACCTTTCGGTAACCGAGGAATTTTTTGCTAACTGATTACGAAAGAAGCTTACCTTTTCCGAAACTTTCATTAACGGGACCTTTCGTTAACCGAGGGTCCACTGTACATTGCTTCACCACTCTCTTAACCTCTCTTTTTCTCTCCATATACTCTTCCCTCCTTGCATCAATTCTACTTTGTAAAAACCTCTCATATTACCCTCACGACGCTGTACCTGTTGTGGAAGGTATTGTGGCATTGGGCAAGTCCCTGGGGTTGGAGGTGAGTGGCGAGGATGTGGAAGAGTTGGTGGAGGACCACAGGGTAGAGCTAACCACTGAAGAGCTGCAAGATCTTTATCTGGAACAGCATCAGACCAGAGTAGAGGAAATTGATTTGCAGGAGGAGGAAGATAGACTGGAGGTGCCTTCTTCAGAGATTAAGGAGATTTGTTCAAAGTGGAATGATGTCCAAAGTTCTGTTGAAAAATACCACCCTGAGAAAGCTGAAATAACCCATCTCTGCAACAAGTTCAGTGACAGAGCCATATTGCACTTCAGGAACATGTTAAAGAGGCACCAGAAACAGAGGACTGTGGACAGTTATTTTGTGAGACAAGGGTCCAGTGACTCTCAAGCTGGTCCTAGTGGCATTAAAAGACCAAGAAGGGAAGTAACCCTAGATAGGGCTTTGATACATTAAGTCCTTATGGAGGGGGATTCCCCTTCCAAACACTATGCCCTCCCTCACTCCTCTTCCCTATCTTTCAGATGCCATCAACAATCTTCAATAAAGGTAAGTAAAAATGTTATTTTATGTGTGTATTTAAATGTTTGTATTTATTTTCTAATAACTATAATATGTATAATTGTTTAGTGTATGTAAAACTATAGTTATTCTTTAAAAAATGAATTTTTTGTGAATATTTTTGGGTGTCTGGAATGGATTAATTGTATTTACACTCTCAAGCTGGTCCTAGTGGCATTAAAAGACCAAGAAGGGAAGTAACCCTAGATAGGGCTTTGATACTATAGTTATTCTTTAAAAAATGAATTTTTTGTGAATATTTTTGGGTGTCTGGAATGGATTAATTGTATTTACACTATTTCTTATGGGAAATAATGGTTCAACTTTTGGCCAGTTTGAGTTAAGGCCTAGCTCCTGGAACAGATTACGGCTGATACTCGGGGGTCCACTGTAATGTAAATTCAATTAATCCGTTCCAGACACCCAAAAGTATTAACAAAAAATAATTTTTTTAGAGATTAAATATAGATTTACATACAGAAAAAAATTACAAATTAATATAAAGCAATAATAAAATATATAAATGAACATTTAACATGACACTTACCTTTATTGAAGACTCTTGTTGGTGTATGGAAGATGGGAGGAGGGAAGAGGGAGGAGAAGTTACTATTGTTTGGATGGGAAATCCCCTTCCATAAAGACTTTAGATACCAAGCCCTTATCCAGGGTTACTTCCCTTCTTTGTTTTTTAATGGCATTGTTTTTAATGGCCTGTTTCGTCACAATTGAACACTTGTTGGGGGAGGAATCCTTCAGCCTTTACGTACCCCTTGAATTCATGCACAAATTTTTCAGCTGCATGTTTTTCTGAACTTGCAGCCTCACCATGCCTTACAACACTGTGTATGCAACTTCGCTTCTTGAATTTTTTTAACCAGCCTTTGCTGGCCTTAAATTCACTAACATCAGCACTTGTTCCAGGCATTTTCTTTACGAGATCGGCATGCAACTGCCTTGCCTTTTCACAAATTATTGACTGCATAACACTATCTCCTGCTAACTGTTTTTGGTTGATCCACACCAACAACAACTTCTCCACATCTTCGATTGTTTGTGATCTCTGTTTCGTTAGCATATTTGCCCCTTTCACAACATCAGCTTCCTTGATTTCTTTTTTCTTCAGCACGATGGAAGTGATTGTTGAATGGGGCTTCCCGTACATCCTGGCAAGCTCAACCACACGTACGTGGAGTGATGCTCACTCGCTGAGAAACAGTGCCACACTGACTCAGAATGCATGTGTGGGAGGCTTTGTGTGCGTGCGGTCGCTGGGACACGTTCCGTACAACCGCCAAAATCAGATTTAAATCATGAAAACAGAGGCTGTATTTTGACGAAAAAAGTTGCAGATAACCGAAATTCACAAAAACAGAGACTCAGGAAAACCAAGGGGCCACTGTACTAAGATCCATCGATAAGAAACATCAATATGAAAAGCAATATAGACAGGGCTTAATAAACAAAGATGTTATTAAACAATACACATTAGTTCTCGCCAACCTACGTACGTAATTAGAAAGGCAAAGCAATTGTACTATAGATTCACTGAAACAAGAGGAGATATAAAAAAGGACTGGAAAAAGACTCTCTCAAATTCTAGGCACCCACAAACTGAAAAAACTAGGGATATTGTTCTAACTAAGCCGAATAAAGCCCAACTACAGCCTATTGATACAGAGACTCACGAAAACCGAGGGTCCACTGTACTAAGATCCATCGATAAGAAACATCAATATGAAAAGCAATATAGACAGGTCTTAATAAACAAAGATATTATTAAACAATAGGCATCAGTTCTCACCAACCTAATTAGAAAGGCCAAGCAATTGTACTTCTACAATAGATTCACCGAAACAGGAGAATTTAAAAAAGACCTGAAAAAGACTCAAATTCTAGGCACCCATAAACTGAAAAAACTAGGGATATTGTCCTAACTAAGCCAAATGAAGCTCAACTACTGCCTGTTGATACAGTTAACAAGATAAATGACTTTTTCTCAACCATAGGATCAAATCTCACCAGCAAAATCCCATGTACCATACCCAAGCAAGCGATTACTTAGATGGGAATTTCCCAACCTCCTCCTATCTTTCACCAACCGATCCCAAAGAAGTCACTACAATTATGGCTGAAGTTCCTCCATTATTGTACAAACTAGTGTCTCATGTTTTCTCACCTGCTATTTCATTACTCTTTAACAAATCACTAGAAACCAGCACTTTCCTGGCACTACTCAAGATAGCAGGGGTCACACCAATACATAAAGGTGGTGACACCACAGATGTAAACAATTACAGGCCAATATCAATCTTACCATTGCTATCCAAAATCTTCGAGAAACTTATACACAAGAGATTACAATGGACCCTCACTATTCGAACATTCTTCATTCCAGAATGCTGTTACCAAACGAATTTATTCCCAAAAGGAATGGTGTAAGTTAGATTAGTCCATTTCAGACCCCCAAAAATACACTTATAAAATCACTTACAATAATAAACTTGCATAATAGGGTGAGTTTTGGAGTGTTCAAATAGCGAGGGTCCACTGTACAGTGGTCCCTCGGTTTTCGCCGAAAATTCGTTCCAGAATGCTGCTCAAGTGCCATTACCGAACGAAATTACTTCCTTAAGAAATAATGTCACGTAGGTTAGTCTATTTCAGAACCCCAAAAATACACTTGCAACAGCACTTACGAAAATACACTTACATAAATGTTCGAGTTTGGAGATGCACGAAAACCGAGGGACCACTGTATATTCCTTTATAACAGCGCAAAGCATCCTCAACCCCTGCCAATTTGGCTTCAGGAAAAGCAGAAGCACAAATGACACAATTTTAAAAATGCTAGACCTGCTTTACATAGCACTTGAAAAAATGAACATACATTAGGACTCTTTATTGACCTAAGGAAAGCTTTTGATACAGTAGTCCACAGCATCTTACTCCACAAACTTGATCATTATGGCATAAGAGGCCATGCACTTACACATTTCAAATCCTACCTTACTAACAGGCAGCAATACAGTCTATTACAG
Source organism: Cherax destructor (assembly GCA_009830355.1). Taxonomy (NCBI): domain Eukaryota; kingdom Metazoa; phylum Arthropoda; class Malacostraca; order Decapoda; family Parastacidae; genus Cherax; species Cherax destructor. The sequence goes on from WNWK01037040.1 coordinate 16,139, forward strand.
ACCCCCAAAAATACACTTCCACAAGCACTTACAATATTATACTTACATAATTGTATGATTTCTGGGGTGTTCGTTAGCCGGGGGTCCACTGTACACAGATGAACACACCAGCTAACCCTTTCACTGTGAATTTCTTTTGTACATACAGTGGGCCCCCGAAAATCGAACACCTCCCAACTAGACCTATTATGTACGTTTATTATTATAAGTGCTTTTGTAAGTGTATTTTTGGGGGTCTGAAATGGACTAATCTAATTTACATTATTCCTTATGGGAATAAATTTGTTCGGTAACAGCACTTGAACAGCATTCTGGAACGAAGAATGTTCGATTTCCGTGGGTCCACTGTACTTCCATTTTCCTCTTTATCCTCTTCCAAGTGCTGCTGCACTTCTATCTTGTACTATGGGGTGCACAATAAAGTACAAATTTGTAGTCTTGGAGACTGTGCAAGCTAGTACACTGCGCTGCTCATTTCCATGACCCAAGTTCTCTTACAGTATACAATACCGACTTGTTGGGGAGAGCCCAGCGTAGCTCTGAGTTGTTGGTAAACGAGTACGTCTGTAAGTGAGGAGAGGCTGTACCCAATAACTATAAAACACTTGAAATTTTGGAAAGTTTCCCAGATGTAATGGAGAGATGTGGAGCTCACGGAGAATGTAAAAAAGTCACGTGCAGAGATCGTATTAGTGAGTCAGGTGAGGGGGGATGGAAGCAATCTGACAAGTTTTGGTCATTATTTTAAATGTCTGTATTAGCGAAGTGCCATAAACTGCAACACCGTAAAGCGGGTCCTACTGTACTGTATAATAATTTTATAGTACAGTGGTACCTCTACTTACGAGCAAAATTCATTCCAGTCAGCTATTCAAGTGCCGATACCGAAGGAATTTTTTCCCATAAGAAATAATGAAAATTAGGTTAATCCATTTCAGACCCCAAAAAATACACTTACAAAAGCACCTACAAAATACACTTACAAAGTTGAGGGGGCTGCTGTGAAAATTCCCCTGTCCAATTTACAGTAAAAATCACCCCTTAAACTGCCCACCGTACATAATTGCTTGCTACTGCCCAAACTGATTACGTTTTTCAAATTTTTTAACCTTGCCAGTTTTTAAAAAAAAAGAACAATTTATTTTTCCAAAATATTGGTCACTCCCACGTGACGATATCCGTGGACATTTTGGGTTAACTTAAATTGGTAGTTTCTACATTTAGAAAGATGAAACAAAATAGAATGACTTGGGGGCTATAAATCTGTGGTGAAAGGGAAAGGGCGGGTAGGGATAAATGGTTTTTGTGTGCAAGGGGCAGACTTCCAGCAAACGTTGTGATGTGTTAGATAGGGGGAGTGGAGAAAAAGGTTTTTATACTTTTCTGTTGGGTGTGAGCAAAAACATTTTGGAAGGTATTCAGGGGCTGGGTTGCCAGACGATCCCGGAGGGGGGAAATACAGTGCCTGATCGAAGGGGGAGGTGTTTATAGGTAGTTTTTTAATTCCCGTGGACCTCTATTCAAACACTCCAAAAATCACCCCATTATGGTTTATTTTGAAGTGCTTTTTTTTAAATGTATTTTTTCGGTCTGAAAAAGGGCTAATCAATTTACATCAACTTAGGGGAAAAAATTTTTTTTGGGGCTTTAACAGCATTCTGGAATGAAGAATGTTGAAAGCGGGAAAACCACTTTTTTGTTGGTGACCTCTGGCAAAAAAAGTGATGGGGTGAATGATGATGAAAAAGTTTCTTTTTTGGGGTCACCCCTTTTGGTTTAACCCCTTCCCCTCCAAAGTTTTATCTTTTTACATACTCCCCAAACATTATTTACGTTTTATTTTTTTCCCGCCTCCCAAAATTTTTCAAGATTGGCCCGAGATGCCTGGTCAGCATAGAATGGGTCTTAACACTCGGTGTGTGCCATATTAAAAAAACTGGGGCCACTTAGCACCTTGTGGGGTCACCAGTTATATTGGGGCCAGCCACAAACAAAGGGGGCAAACACCAAGAATTCACTGATAGGGGGTAGGGGCGTGGTAGCATCCCAAGAGCCATGTTTAAAAAAAAGTGCTCATCAAATCTTGTGTGGCCCAATTGAAGGACAACTGCACAAACCCCCGAGATCACAAAAAACCCAAGAATACTAAAAAGCTCAAACCCAAAAATTAAAATCTAAGGAAGAAAGCCCGCAACCCAAACACGCCCGGGTGCCAGCGCGCCCCCCGCTAAAGGAAATAAAGCCCCCTCCCCTTTCACTGTGATACTTTAGTGGAACTGAGAGGAACCAACAACAAAAAGAAACCAAGCAAGGACTTTGAAACACATGTCTACAAGCGAAACCTGCATGAAAAACCCCCCCCACCCCCGTCCCCCACAACAACAATAACACCGAACATGGATGACTCTCCTCCAAAGGCTGGAACCAGTGAGAAGCCTTCAAAAGGAAACTGGGCAAATATCTTCACCAGGTGCCAGATCAACCGGCTGTGATGGATATTTGGGGGGGGCGGGCCTCCAGGCAACAGCCTGGGTTTACCAGGCAAGCACCAAAAGGCCTGGCCCCTGGCGGGCTCGGGGTAATACTTCAAACCCTTTTTCAAGGATATC
>WNWK01037041.1:0-18746 GCA_009830355.1 Cherax destructor
AAAATGTTGGGTATACAATGTTGGGTATACAATGTAGGGTATACAATGTGAGGTATACAATGTGGGGTATACAATGTGGGGTATACAATGTTGGGTACACAATGTTGGGTATACAATGTTGGGTATACTATGTGGGGTATACAATGTTGGGTATACAATGTTGGGTATACAATGTTTGGTATACAATGTGGGGTATACAATGTTGGGTATACAATGTGGGGTATACAATGTTGGGTATACAATGTGGGATATACAATGTGGGGTATACAATGTTGGATATACAATGTGGGGTATACAATGTTGGGTATACAATGTGGGGTATACAATGCTTGAAGTGAAAATCTTCAAATATTGAATTCAACAATGGTGGTATACAAAGACAAGGACATACTATTATGATAGTATTGCTTATTGATGGTATATAATACAAAACCACATTAGTGGTTATTCATGGAAAAAAGGCTTACATTAATGATGGTGTATTTCAGTTAGAGTATCACAACGATGGTATATTACAATGGTATTCTTTAGTGACATTATTTTATAATATATATAATTAATTGCATTCAATGCAGAAGGTATAACAAAATGTTTGTTTGCCTCACTGTTTGTGTACAGCAATAATAGTATACCTCAAATATGGTATACCTCAGAATTTTTTTAAAACATTAGTGATTTAAAACCAAGATGATATAACACACTGATGTATTGTCACAGTGATATACCACATTGGTAGTATACTACTATGTACCACATTGGTAGTATACTACTATGTACCACATTGGTAGTATACTACTATGTACCACATTGGTAGTATACTACTATGTACCACATTGGTAGTATACTACTATGTACCACATTGGTAGTATACTACTATGATGATTCTCATCAATAATGAACTACCAAAATAAGGTTATAATATATTGATGGTATATTATTGTTATTTTATAAAGTGTAGTGTCATATTATATTAAGGGTTTACCACAGATGTGGTAAACCAAACGATGATTCAACCCATTTTCCAGTTTCTATTCAGCTTTCTGCACTTTTCTTCTCCACCTAATACTCTTCCTCCTCCTAATACATCTTATCTTGCTCTCCCTCTTGTTATTGTTTTTCACCTTCATTGTCTCCTTATACTCGTCCGTCTAGGTCAGGGATTCTCAACTTTTCCTCCATTATTAACCCCCTCGGCTTGATGTATTTCTACATTAACTCCTTTACTTCCTTGCAAAAAAATTATCGCCATCATAAAGGGACAGAAAAACAAGAAATAATTATGAGTTATGTGACTATTATTTGCATACACACAAACGCCCGCGCCCGCGCGCGCGCGCGCGCGGTAAAGTGCAGGGAAACAAGGCTCCCAGAATCTTAGTTATTTTAGGGCGTGTTTTATCTCTCAACAGAAGACAGTAATAGTGCCTGGGTCAGTGAACAACCAATCAAGTGACATGAGGTCTTAAAAAGTGAAATAGGCGAGAGGAAGGCTCAACTATTAGGAAATTCGAAAGTGCCAAAGCCGGTTGAGGCCTAAAAGGCACTGCTGCCGGAGAGCTGGAGAGTCAACCGAAAAGGACAAGTAAACCCAAAGTCAAAAATTCAAGTGAAAGTCATGTTGGTTAGTGAGTGAACTGTGAGGTAACATATAACAAGTACCATAACATAATAAACATTAGGAAGCAAATAGAAATAAAATAAAAGTAGTGAAGGTTGGCAGTAGGCCTCCACGAAGTGTTACTGCCATACTCAGGCTGTGTCTTAAATAAGGAAGAAAGTGAAGTACCAGTTAAATGTAAACACTTGAGGGGTGCCTGGACAATATATATATACATATACATAAGATCAGTGTAACTGATCACAGGAGCAAAGTGATCAGAATAACATAGACAGAGAGTACGACAATCTCTGCAGGGAGCAGCGAGATTGTCTTCAGGCCACTTCACTGCCAGCCGCAAGTAATATTCACCGAGTTGTGTTGCATGGGGTCAACAGTGCCAATCTCTGTTGCATGGGGTCAACAGTGCCAGTCTCTGCAAGCTGGAACCTGAGGGTCACTCCCCGAGCTATCAGAATTAGAGTAAACAGCATTTACTAGATGTAATAGCATTTACTGAGGTGTAGGTGAGTAAAAGAGGTGACAGTACCTAGTGAGGGGAGCCACCATTAAAATCAAACGTGTAACGCGATACCCATGTACACACACACACACACACACACACACACACACACACACAGGGACAGGATGTTCCAGAGAGGGAACACAGAAACAAGGGGACACAACTGGAAGCTGAAGACTCAGATGAGTCAAAGGGATGTTAGGAAACATTTCTTCAGCCACAGAGTAGTCAGGAAGTGGAATAGTCTAGAGAAAGATATAGTGGAGGCAGGAACCATACATAGTTTTAAGACAAGGTATGATAAAGCTCATGGAGCAGGGAGAGCAGAGACCCAGTAGCAGACAGCGAAGAGGCGGGGCCAGGAGCTGAGTCTCGACCCCTGCAACCACAATTAGGTGAGTACAATTAGGTGAGTAAACACACACACACACACACACACACACACACAAACACACACACACACACACAAACACACACACACCCCGGTGGCCTAGTGGGTAAAGCTCTTGCTTCACGCACGGAGGGGCCGGGTTCAATTCCCGGTGGGGCAGAAACATTTCGAAGTGTTTCCTTACACACACATACACACACACATATACACAACAGGCCTAGTGTCTAATTGACATGTGCCTAGGACAAAATGGTAACTAACACACACACACACACACACCACACGCACACGCACACACACACACACACCCCGGTGGCCTAGTGGGTAAAGCTCTTGCTTCACGCACGAAGGGGCCGGGTTCAATTCCCGGTGGGGCAGAAACATTTCGAAGTGTTTCCTTACACACACACACAAACACACATACATACAACAGGCCTAGTGTCTAATTGACATGTGCCTAGGACAAAATGGTAACTAACACACACGCACACACACACACGCACACACACGCACACACTATAGAATCCCACAGTACACCGCCAGGTCCCCCACCCTCACAGACCCCCCAAAACACAGTGGTAGAAAGGCAACTGAAGGTATGATACACAAATGTTGATGGAATAACAAATAAGTGGGAGGAGTGGCACGAAAGAGTCAAAGAGGCATCACCGGACATAATAGCTCTCACAGAAACCAAGCTCACAGGGATGATAACAGATGCCATCTTTCCAACGGGATACCAGATCCTGATGAAAGACAGAGGGGGGAACAGAGGGGGTGGAAAAGTGGCACTGCTGATCAAAAGCCAATGGGATTTTGATGAGCTGGAGAGAGGAGACAGAGGAGAAGCAGGAGATTACATAATAGGAATGCTACAGTCTGGAGGTCCCAAGGTGGTGGTAATTGTAGTAATGTATAACCCACCCCAGAACAGCAGGAGGCCAAGGCAAGAGTATGATGAGAGTAATAGAGCGATGGTTGACACACTGGCTGAAGTGGCCAGAAGGGCTCATGCGAGCAGGGCGAAGCTACTGATCATGGGTGACTTCAACCATAAGGAAATCGATTGGGAGAACTTAGAACCACATGGGGGCCAAGAAACATGGATGGATAAAATGATGGAGGTGGTACTGGAAAATCTCATGTACCGACATGTAAGGGACACTACAAGAGAGAGAGGAGAGGACGAACCAGCAAGACTGGACCTAGTATTCACCCTGAATAGTGCAGATATTGAGGACATCACACATGAAAGCCACCTTGGGGCCAGTGATCATATGGTTCTAAGCTTCGACTACATAGTAGAGTTACAAGTGGAGGGAAAAGCAGGAAGGGCTGCACGAATGAAACCAAGCTATAAGAAAGGTGACTACGTGGGCATGAAGAACTTCCTGCACGGAGTTCAGTGGGACAGAGAGCTGGCAGGGAAGTCGGTAAACGAGATGATGGAATATATGACAACAATTTGCAAGGAAGCTGAGGATAGGTTTATACCTAAGGGTAACAGGAAAACCTACTGATCATGAGTGACTTCAACCACAAGGAAATAGACTGGGAAAACGTGGAGCCACATGGGGGCCAAGATACGTGGATGGCTAAGATGATGGAGGTGGTACTGGAAAACTTCATGTACCAACACGTAAGGGATGCTACCAGGGAAAGAGGATAGGATGAACCAGCGAGATTGAACCTAGTATTCACCTTAAGTAGTGCAGATATTGAGGACATCACACACAAAAGTCCACTCGGGGCCAGTGATCATATGGTTCTAAGCTTTGATTACACAGTAGAGTTACAGGTGGAAGGGGAGGCAGATAGGGCCAGAAGAATGAAGCCAAACTACAAAAAAAGGGGACTACATGGGCATGAAGAACTTCCTAAACGGGGTTCAGTGGGACAGAGAACTGGAAGGGAAATCAGTAAACGAGATGATGGAATATGTGACAACAATATGCAAGGAAGCTGAGGAGAGGTTTGTACCCAAGGGAAACAGAAACAACGAAAAAGCCAGGATTAGCCCGTGGTTCACCCAAAGGTGCAGGGAGGCCAAAACCAAGTGTGCTAGGGAATGGAAGAAGTATAGAAGGCAAAGAACCCAGGAAAATAAGGAAAGCAGTCATAGAGCCAGAAATTAAAATGCACAGGTAAGAAGGGAGGCCAAACGACAGTATGAGAATGACATAGCAGCGAAAGCCAAATCTGACCCGAAGCTGTTTTACAGTCACATCAGGAGGAAAACAACAGTCAAGGACCAGGTGATCAGGCTGAGGAAGGAAGGAGGGGAGGTCACAAGAAATGACCGCGAAGTGTGTGAGGAGCTCAACATGAGATTCAAAGAGGTGTTCACAGAGGAGATAGAAGAGCCTCCAGAAAGGATTAGAGGTAGGGTACACCATCAAGTGCTGGATACAATACACACAACTAAGGAGGAAGTGAAGAGGCTACTAAGCGAGCTAGATACCTCAAAGGCGATGGGGCCGGATAACATCTCTCCATGGGTTCTGAGAGAGGGAGCGGAGGAGTTATGTGTACCCCTAACAACGATCTTCAACACGTCTATCGGAACAGGGCAATTACCTGAGGTATGGAAGACAGCAAATGTAGTTCAAATCTTTAAAAAATGAGACAGGAACGTAGCACTAAACTACAGGCCAGTGTCACTGACATGTATAGTATGCAAGGTCATGGAGAAGATTATCAGAAGAAGAGTGGTGAAGCACCTAGAAAGGAATGAGCTTATCAACGATGGCCAACACGGTTTGAGGGACGGGAAATCCTGTGTCACAAACCTACTGGAGTTCTACGACAGGGTGACAGCAGTAAGACAAGAGAGAGAGGGGTGGGTAGATTGCATATTCCTGGACTGTAAGAAGGCATTTGACACAGTTCCACACCAGAGATTAGTGCAGAAGCTGGAGGACCAGGTAGGGATAACAGGGAAGGCACTACAATTGTTCAGGGAATACCTGTCAGGAAGACAACAGCGAGTCATGGTACGTGGCGAGGTGTCAGAGTGGGCGCCGGTGACGAGTGGGGTTCCACAGGGGTCAGTCCTAGGACCGGTGCTGTTTCTGGTATTTGTGAATGACATGATGGAAGGAATAGACTCTTAAGTGTCCCTATTTGCAGATGATGTGAAGTTGATGAGAAGAATTCAATCGGACAAGGACCAGGCAGAACTACAAAGGGATCTGGATAGGCTGCAAGCCTGGTCCAGCAATTGGCTCCTGGAGTTCAACCCCACCAAGTGCAAAGTCATGAAGATTGGAGAAGGGCAAAGAAGACTGCAGACGGAGTACAGTCTAGGGGGCCAGAGACTGCAAACCTCAATCAAGGAAAAAGATCTTGTCGTGAGTATAACACCAGGCACGTCTCCTGAGGCGCACATCAACCAAATAACTGCAGCAGCATATTGGCGCCTAGCTAACCTAAGAACAGCATTCCGACATCTTAATAAAGAATCGTTCAGGACTCTGTACACTGTGTACGTTAGGCCCATACTGGAGTAAGCAGCACCAGTTTGGAACCTACATCTAGCCAAGCACGTAAAGAAGCTAGAGAAAGTGCAAAGGTTTGCAACAAGACTAGTCCCGGAATTAAGGGGTATGTCCTATGAGGAGAGATAGGGGGGACATGATAATGACATATAAGATACTGAGAGGAATAGACAAGGTGGACAGAGACAGAATGTTCCAGAGATGGGACACAGCAACAAGGGGACACAGTTGGAAGTTGAAGACTCAAATGAATCACAGGGATGTTAGGTAGTATTTCTTCAGTCATAGAGTGGTCGGGAAGTGGAATAGCTTTTGAAAGCGATGTAGTGGAGGCAGGTTCCATACATAGCTTTAAGGAGAGGTATGATAAAGCTCATGGAGCAGGGAGCGTGACCCAGTAGCGGCCAGTGAAGAGGCGGGGCCAGGAGCTATGACTCAACCCCTGCAACCACAACTAGGTGAGTACACATACACACACACACACACACAACACACACACACACACACACACACACACTTGTGATAGTAGCTTAGTATCTTATTATCTTAGAATAAGTATTAGTAATATTATATTAGCATAAGAACTGAAGAGAGGAGAGTCTCGGGACACAGGTTATAAACACATCTTCTTCTTCTTGTAGGTGTGCCGGTACTGCCGGCCCGGGTCTTCGCCAATAGGTGACCCGGCCTTGGCTCCCAGTGAAGGGAGTGTCTTGATGGATGTCTATGTCTTGCTGGATGTCTATGGATCCCAGGGAAGGGAGATTCTTGGAGGCATGTCAGCGGTAATCAGCTGACGATGCAAGGACGATGGATAAGGCTGCAGCAGCAGGCAGGTCAGGAGAGGCCAAGGAAGCAGTGCAAAACAGGGTCGATTGGAGCCACACCCCAGCTTTAGCTAAAGAGCAAAGTGCTGGGGAAACTTATCTTCTCAGTGAGTGGTGGTTGGGAAGATTCTAATCAGTGTATCGTTCAAGAGTACCATTCTGTAGTGCCCTGAACTTTTTCCTGGAGATGTGTTCTATTGGGAACGTGTTTGTGAAATCGTTGAGGTGATAGCCGACGTGGTGGAGGACTTGTTCTAATGTGTAGACGTTACTGGGGTCGCAGGTAAACTTGACAGTTCCATGCTTGAGGCGATGGTGAACTTCTTGTGCATGCATTTCAGTTCTATATTGGTCAGTGGTATAGAAGACGACACCTTTTGTATCAATGTATGAGGAGTCGATTTCGTCTGCGTAATTATCAGTGGTAGGAGTAGGAGTAGCAGTAGCAGTAGCAGTAGCAGTAGTATTAGCAGTAGCATTAGCAGTAGCAGAATCCTGGAGGCGGTTCTTCAGGAAATCTTGAATACTGTCACACAGAACTTTAGCTCTCTTGGCTGGGGGAATTTGCTGGAGTAGAGAGAAGTCAGGATATGAGGTGGAATCGGTCTCTGATTGGTGCATTACAGAGGTGGCAGCAGGTACAGGTGTGCTCTCGGTGGTGGGAGGAGTCGGCGCCTCTCTGTTCTCTGGTTGGTCCGTCTCCATGGTGGAGGGCGGAGCTTGAGATGCTGGTGGTGGTGTCGGTGTAGGTGTGAGGTGGACGGTACATGTGGTGGCTTGAATGATTTCAGCTGACGGTGGCGATGCAGGGAATGTAAAGTTTGGCAGGTTGTTGAGTTGTAGTAGTTCATTAATAGTTGTATTAAATGAACCAGGTGTAGCTACATTCTGTACGTGAGCGTACATGATGCAGTAAAGAATTTTGGTAGATTCTCCAGCATGTAGTGGTGGTGTAGTGGTGGTGGTGGCAGCCGCTTGCGTGGCTTTGAGAAATTTTGTAGTATCATTTTGAAGTTTGGTGATAGCAGCGTAAGTAGTGGTCTGGGGAGTGGTTTCTTGAGTTGTTCTACTTGTTTCTTGTGGATTTCTCGACGGATTGGACATCTTGCAGCAAGAGTGTGGTGATCGTTCTTGCAGTTTAAGCATTTCGGTGGAGTAGTGGTGGTGCAGGACCTGTAGTCATGTACTTCCTTACTGCAGGTGGAGCAGAACTTTTTATCCTTGGTAGGGCAGTCTTTAGTTATGTGATGGTATGAATAGCAGTTAAAGCATTGTGGGATTGGTCTAAATTTCTCTGCTTCGATGAAGGCTGCGTTAATGTGGAAATATTGGATAACCAGTCCATCGGTAAGTGCTTTGTCTGCCATAGTGACGTCACTGAAGGTGACCTTCAGCATGGATGGAGCATTGGGTATTTTGTTGATAAAGTCCACCTTTGCCCAAGGGTTCTGCTTTTCTATGCATGTTTTAATTTCATTGGTATCCTGAGTGGTGATGAGAGTGTCTAGGCGTCTGAGGAACACAGTCCTCTTGGCCTTCAAGGCCGGGGAAGTCCAGACTTGGAATCCCCGGTCTTGTAGTGTGGTAGTGGCAGCAGTAGTGAGAAGCTTCTCTGCCTCAGTGTCGTCAATACAGACGACAATGAAGGGCCCAGCCGGGCCAATATCGGTGAATTTGACTTGCAGACTGCTGCTAACGGGAATGCAAGTGCTGGTTTGGGGTATCATCGATGTTTCCCCACTAGATGGCTTGATCTTGACCCCGTTAGAGTCTGAAATCCTGGTGATCGGGGGAGAGCAGAAAAGACTCCCCCCCCCGACGGGGATCGCAGGGATACTGTCTGTGGTCGTCGTCATAAATATTGGAGAAATAGTAACAAGACGGGAAAACCGGGGTATGATGGGGGGAAAAAAGCTGCAGACTTCTCTCAAAGAGAAGGATTTTGAAGGAGGCGTAGTGCCTGGTAAATTCCCAAAGAGGTTCACATCAGGTGGATAACCCCCAAAGCCAATGCTCGTCTGGCAAATAAAAGGGTAGCCTTCAGTAATCTCTTTTAAAAAAGTTTTTCCCGGGGTTTTTTGTACAAATACGTCAGGTTTATCTTGAAGGAGCAGCACCAGTATGGAACCCGCACCTGTAATGTCAAGATACTGGAGAAAGTGCAGGGTTTGCAACAAAGCTTGTTCCTGAACTGAGGGTCCAGCTACGGGGGTAGCTGTTAAAATTTGGGGTTTAACGATGTTGGAGGACGAAGAACCAGGGAAGACTCAATAAAAACATAAAAATTTACCCGGGGGAAATTGATGGGGTGTCAACAGATACCCAGGGGGGGGTCCCCCCACACTAACCACGCATATAAAAAGGGTATTTTCGGGGAGACACAATTTAAAACAGTTGACTCAGTCTCCACCCCCCCCACCCCTCCCCCATACACCCTGGCCCACCCACATCCCTTATCCTTTTTCTCCCCATCCCTTCCCCCTAAAATCCCAAACCCTTCCTCCCTTTACCTCTCTCTCTCTCTCCATCCCCTCTCTCTCTCTCTCTCCCATCTCTCTCTCTCTCTTTTTTCCATCTCTCCCCTCTCTCTCTCTCTCTCTCTCTCTCTCTCTCTCTCTCTCTCTCTCTCTCTCTCTCTCTCTCTCTCTCTCTCCCCATCTCTCTCTTTTATCTCTCTCCCCTCTCTCTCTCCCATCTCCCTCTCTTTTCCCCTCTCTCCCTCTCTCTTTCATATCTCTTACCCTTCCCTCCCCCTAGCTCCCTAGTCCACGAACCCCCCCCTCTCTCTCTCTCTCTCTCTCTCTCTCTCTCTCTCTCCTCTCTCTCCCCCCCCCTTCTTTCCATTCTCTTTTTTCCCCCTTTCCCCTCCCCCCCTTCTCCCTCTAGCCCCCGAATCCTCTCTCTCTCTCTCTCTCTCTCTCTCTCTCTCTCTTTTCCCTTTTTTACCCTCTCCCCCCCTATCCTCTTTTTCCCCTTCTCCTCTAGTCCCCCTAACCCCCTCTCTCTTTTCTCTCCTCTCCCCTTTCTCTTCCACCCCCCCCCCAAAAAAACGGTGGGGACTCAAAAGGGACCCAGGGACCAGAGGAGAATGGTTCTGGGGGAAAGAATGGATGGAAAAACGTCAAAGGATGAAAAAAGAGGGGGAGAGAAAACTGGGAAAACTTTCTGAAAAAATGGTGAGAGAGTTTTGTGAAACGGGAAAAATAGGGGGAGGAAGAGAAAAAGGGGAAGTTGTTTTTAAATAGAAAGGGGCCTAGAGGATGGGGAAAAACAAGGCTGAAGGGGTTGGGGGGGTATTGACCAAAAAAGACACGGGATCGGGGCCCCCGGGGGGGGAAAGGGAAAGGGAATAAATTTACGCTACGGCCGTTTTCCCTACCAAGCAGGGCCAAAAAGCGAAAAGGGTGACAGCGGGGGAGCAGGTGGAGAGGGGAATGGGGCAAATGAAGAGGGGACTCCCCCAAGAGCAAAAAAAAAAAAGAAAATGCCTTAAAAACGGGGAAACCCGAGCCGAGAAAAAAAGGGCGGGGGGAGGAGGAGAGGGAAAAGGGAAATGTTTATTCATGGGCGGGAAGGAGACAGGGCAGAAAGAACGGAGATTGAGAGCATCCTCAAAAAATAGGTGAAGAAGGAATTCCGGGTTGTAAATTTTCAGAGAATGGGGGGTATTTTCAAAAGGAATTGACCGGCTGGCGGATTCTCGGGAAAAAAACAGTCTGGGACGGGAATCCTCCAAGAGAAACCAAGATTAAAGATAAAAGAATACAAGGGGGTGTTCCTAGACGGGGAAACAGAAAAAAAACAGAACAACGGCGGCTGGGGGAGGGCCCAAAGGTGAAAGGAGCTGGAGGAGAGACAAGGACAGAATCAGCAGAGGAAAACCCCAGAGCAGGGCAGAGCAAAAGAGGAAAGACACAGAGAGCCACCCCCAAACCCCCAATAACCAAGCACCCCTATCCCAACACAAACTAAAACCCCCACACTCACAGCTCCCACCCAACACTCCACTATAGAATTCCCACAGTACACGGGGCCCCCCCACCCTCACAGACCCCCCAAAATATAGGGGTTAGGGGGCACCTAAGGTTTTAAAATTTACTGGATGGAATAACAAAAAGTGGGAGGAGTGGCATGAAAAAATCAAAGAATAAGACAAAATCTCACAAAAACCCAAAGGGCTCACAGGTATGATAACCGTGCCATCATTCCAATGGGATACCAGACCCTGGGGGAAGACAGAGGGAACAGAGGGGGTGGAGGGGGCACACCCGATCAAAAACCAATGGGTTTTTTTGACGAGCTGGAGAGGGGAACAGAGGAAAGCAGGAGATTACATAGTAGGAAATGCTACGGGTCTGGAGGCCCAAGGTGGTTTGCGGTGATGTATAACCCCCAAAGAACAGCGGAGGCCAAGGCAAGGGGTATGATGAGAGAAAGGGGATGGTTTACACCCCTGGCTTTGCGAGCAGGGCAAAGCTACTGATCATGGGTGACTTCAACCAAAAGGGAAAATAGACGGGAGAACTTGGAGCCACAGGGGGCCAAGATCGTGGAGGGCAAAGATGATGGAGGTGGTACTGGAAAACTTCTTTCCCAAACACGTAAAGGTTACTCCCTAGGGAGAGGGAGAGAATAAACCGGCAAGACGGGAACCTGGTATTCACCTTGAGTAGTGAGATATTGAGGACATCCCCCAATGAAAGACCCCCCCAAAGTGATCTTATGGTTTTAAGCTTTGATTACACAGTAGGTTACAAGTGGGGGGGAGGCATATGGGGCCCAGAAGAATGAAGCCAAACTACAAGAAAGGGGACTACAGGGATGAAGAACTTCCTAAAGGGGGTTTCCCAGTGGAACAGAGAACGGGAAGGAAATCAGAAACGAGATGATGGAATATGTGACAACAATATGAAAAGGAAGCTGAGGAGGGTTGTCCAAGGGGAAACAGAAACAACGAAAAGCGGGGATGAGCCCATGGTTCCCCCAAAAAGGTGCAGGGAGGCTAAAACCAAGTGTGCTAGGGAAGGGAAAGGGTATAGAAGGCAAAGGCCCCAGGAAAAAAAGAGGGGGCAGTCGTAGAGCCGGGAAACGAATATGAAAGGAAAGGGGAAGGGGAGGCCCAACGACAGTATGAGAATGACATAGCAGGGAAAGCCAAATTGCCCCGAAACTGTTGTACACCACACCCAGGGGAGAACAACAGTCAAAGACCAGGTTTTTCAGGCCAAGGAAGGAAGGAGGGAGATCCCGGGAAAAGATCGCAAAGTGTGTGAGGAACTCCTAAAAGGAATGAGCTTATAAAAGGCAGTCAACACGGTTTCGGGGGCGGGAAATCCTTTTGGGAAAACCTTTTTGGGGGTTCTTTTACAGGGTGAAAGCAGAAAGAAAAAAAGAGGGGGGGGGAAAAATTTTCTTTTTGGGCTGTAAAAAAGGGGTTTAAAAGGTTCCAAAAAGAGGGGAAAAACTGGAGGACCGGGCCCGGGGGTAACGGGAAAAACACTCCAATGGACCCAGGGTATCTGTCAGGAAGACAACGGGGAGTCAGGGGTTTGTGGCGGGTGTCAGGGGGGGGCGTCTGTGACAGTGGGGTTCCACAGGGGTCAGTCCTAGGACCGGTGCTGTTTCTGGAAATTTTGAATGACATGGGAATTTGACCCCGAAGTGCCCCCTTTTTTCAGATGATGTGAATTTTTATGGGGGAAAGGTTCCCCAATCAGACGAGGACCAGGCAGAACTACAAAGTGATGGGGGAGATTTTTCGGATTGGTGGGGTTTTGGGTCCTGGGTTCAACCCCCCTTTCAAAGTCTGAAGATTGGGAAAGGGAAAAAAGCCCCCCGGACGGAGCAGTCTGGGGGCCCCCGAGACTACAAACCCCCCAAAGGGGAAAAAAATCTTGGGGTAAAGTATAACCCCCGGACATCCCTGGGGGGTTTAACCCCAAAAAACTGCTGCGGCTTTGGGGGCCCCCCAAAAACCCCAAGAACAGCATTTCGACATCTTAAAAAGGAATCGTTCAGAACCCTGTACCGTTCGTTGGAAATTTTGGGGGCCACCAGTTTGGGAACCCCCCCTCCCAAGCACATAAACTGAAAAGTGCAAAGGTTTAAAACGACTAGTCCCGGAGCTGGGGGGGTTTTCCTCGGGGGGGGGTTTAAAGGGGGAAAAACCCCGGGGCGACTTTTGGGGGACTAAAAGGGGGGAAAGATAACGACATAAAAAATACTGATAGGTTGACAAGGTGGACGGGGGACTGAATGTTCCAGAGATGGGACACAGTAAAAAGGGGGCACAGCTGGAAGTTGAAAACTCAGATGAATCACAGGGATGTTGGGGAAATATTTCTTCAGTCCCCCAGGGTGGCCCAGGAAGTGGAATAGTTTTGGGAAGCGATGTAGGGGAAAGGGAGGATCCATTATAGTTTTAAAAAGTGGTATGAAAAGGGCTCACGGGGAAGGGAAGGGGCGGCCAGTGGGGGGGGGAAAGGAAAATTTTTTTGGCCCCCTGCAACCCAAAATGGTAAATTTCCCCCAAGGGTGTGGGGGGGAAAAAAATTAATGTACTGAAAATAAAAAAAAATACAGAAGGAAAAAGGGCCCCGAAAATAAGGAGATTAGTAAAGAAAAAAACAAGTATGTAGAGAAAAAGGGGGAATGCTCAGCAACGGGGGGAAAACAACATGGGGGCGGGGAAAAAAAAGTCTGATCCCGGGGAAAAAACAGTCAAAGACCCGGTGATCCCCCCTGAAAAAAAAAGATGGGGGAAATCACAAAAAACGGGGGAAAGGGGAAAAAGGGGGAGGGCTCAACCAATTTAAAAATTTACCGTGGAACAGGAAGGGCTCTGGGAAAAAAAGAACAGAAAAGGGGGGGGTTTAAAAGGGGAAAAAACCAAAATTTTTTGGGTAAAAAACACCAACGGGGGGGAGGTGAAGAACTCCCCCTTTCCTTTAACCCCAAAAAAGGGGGGGGGGGCCAAAAACATCTTTGGGTTTTCCCTTAAAAAAGGGAAGGAAAAGGGGGCCTTTGTGACCTTTAAAAAACTTCCCCTCCCTTGAGACTGGGGGATCTACCGAGGGATGGGAAAAAGCAAAATTTTTTCCCCTTTTTAAAGGGGAAAAAAGGGGGAAAAGGGGGGAAAAAAATTTTAAACCCGTGTCAATTTAAAAAGTTTGTATGCAAAGTCATGGAGAAAAAAATATCAGGAAAAGGGGGAAAAAGGGGGGCACCTGGGGCGGGGAAAAATTTAAAAAACCCAAACCCTCACGGATTCCGGAGACAAATTTTTTGTCCAAACCTTCTGGAGTTTTTTGACAAGGTAACAGAAGTAAGAAAGAGGGAAAAATTGACTGATTTTCCCCAGGGGGGAAATAGATCCCCCAAGGGAGGGGGTTTTAAAGTAGTATTTGGAAATGAAAAAGTTATGTGTTCCCTTTTTAAAAACCAAAAATTCCCCTGATGGCAGTTTTTGCAATTTGGACATGAATGGTTAAAAATTTTAAAAAATGAAAAATTTAAAAACACAAAAATTTCAGGGGGGAAGAGTAGACTTTTCCCCACCCAATGGTGAAACGTTTTACCCCTCCCTTTTCAGGGTTTAAGCTTTGTTTTAATTTTTTGAAAAAATTCCCATTTGTCCCCCTTTGGCCGGCCTCAGGAATTTTTTGGGTTTAAAGGCATCTCTTTTTTTTACCGGGCTACAAAACCTTTCCCCAACCCCTTCCCGGGGTTTTCTTTTTACGGGGAAAAACCCCCCTACCAGTAACTATCCTCGTCTGCTCCCCGCCCCTTTTCCCCCGGGCCGGATAAAAAGGCCCAGCCTTCTTGCCTGTGCCCCAGAATTTTTCAACAATGGTGCTCTTCACACCATCTCAAAGGGGTGGGGGACTGATTATTTCCCTCTTTTTTTATTCTACTGTCTTCCATTCATCCTTGAATTTATATTGATAAACAACTGGATGGCAAAACGTCTACAATAAAATCCCAGTTTTTTGCACATGTGTCTTAATTTTGAGAAAAAGTGATTCAAAGTATTATGAAAACTATAGAAACAACATGACCAAGTTGACAAATTTTCTGAGAATAGCGGGGTTTGCAAGGGTAAGAAACTGGCCAGTAAAATTTTTTTTTCAGGTCAAAATGGCTCGGAAACAGGATCATGAAGAAATCCAACTAAGGGACACATCAGCATATTGGTGGGTTATCTCAACGACGAGAGAAGAGAGAAGAAAGACAGAAACAAAAAGAGGGGGTAGGGGGGCACAAGGGGGGAAAAGAGGCAAGGATGGAGATGGGCAGGAGAACCCAGACTCAGGAGGAAGAGCAAATACAACCTCCCTCAGAACCACTTACAGAATCCCCAAAAACCCCCCGATGCCCCACTGCAACCAAGCCCCTAGCCCTAAACCCACATCCCTTAAACACTCCCCTCCCCCCCCAAAACCCCCCCCCACCCTCAAACCCTCCCCTCGCCTTTCCCCCACTTCTCCAACTCCAATGAAACCCCCCAAAACCAAGTATTAGAAAGGGAAAATTAAAGGTTTAGTACACAGATGCGGACAGAATAACAAATAAATGTGAGGAGTGGCATTAAAGAATCAAGGAGACATCCCCAGACATCATAGCAGTCCCCCGGGAAAAAGAAACTCAGGGGGGGATCACAATAAATCTTTCCATCAGGATATCAGATCCTGAGGAAAAATAGAGGGAGCAGAGAGGGGGAGGGATCGTTCTCATCAAAAACTGGTGGGTATTTGAAAAAGGGAAAAAAAAAGGAAAGAATTTGGGGAAAAAGGGGTAAAAAAATAGGAACAATTAAATCTGGAGACTGTAAGGGGTAATCGAAGTAATGTGAAACCCCCCCACAGAACAGTAGGAGGCGAAGAAAAAAAATGAAGAGACCAACAGAGCAATGGTGGCCCTAATGACTGGATTTGGGGGTTTTTACTCCAAGAGAGTGGCTTAAAACCTGGAGCCACACGGGGGGTCCCGAAACATGGACAACCAAAAAAAGGGTAGTACTGGGAAAATCATGCATCAACTTTTTGGGAATTTCCAAAAGAGAGGAGAGGATGAACCAGAAAGACTAGACCTTGTATTCACCTTGTAGCTAGCAATCCCCTTTGGGGTTTTTGGGTTCGAATACATAGAGTTACAAGTGGAAAAAGGGAAAAAGGGTGGTGGGGGGGCCAAACTAGAAAAGGGGGGACTAAAAAACATGAGGAATTTCCTGAAAGAGGGGTTTTTTGGGAAAAAATTTAAAAAAGTAAACGAAATGGTGAACCGTAAACCAAAAAACAAAGGCGAGGGGAAAGGGTTTAATGGAACAAAAAACGGGGAAACAAAAATTTCCCTTTGGGTTTACCCAGATTTGTAGAGAGGCAAAAATTTAAAAAGACAAAAGACTCGGGAAAATTTAAAGATTAGTCGAAAAGCCAAAGGAATATGCCCAGATAAGGAGGGAGGCCCAGCGGCAATATGAAAATGATATAGATTGAAAGCCAAGTCTGGTACGCGTGCTATTATCATGAGGAAAGCAACGGTCAATGACCGATCAATCAAACAGGAAGGAAGGAGTACACAAGAAGCAACCAAGAAATATGTGAGCTCAACATGAGATGTAAAAGTATTCCATAGGTGGAGACAGGGAAGGTCTCAGAAATGAGCCAGACCTGTGTAGGGATTGCTCAAAAAGTGGCTGGACAATACAGAACCAGAGGAAGAGGTGAAGACCTGCCAGTGTTCAAATTCTCAAAATGGTGGGACCGGACAACATCTCATAGATCTTGAGATGAACCAGGAATGTATTGACCACTACCATCTAATCTGCTGCATCGTTACAGAGCTGACGCTCCCAGGTCATGAAATGGCAGTAGTCAATTGCAAAAGAAGATGATGAAATGGACATTAACCTGAATATTCGTGTATATAATACAAAAATCCACGGAAAATTATCGGAATTGGAGAAGGAGTGTTGACCTTGAAAGATAGTTGCCACAATAATAGCACAGTTTCCAAGGGAAGTCTGTCTGACTTGCGGAGCCTTATGACAGATTAAACAAGAAAGTGCAATGAAGAAGCGTGGGCGATTACATTTTCTGGACTGCAAGAGGCTTTCGTGCAGTTCTTGAAATTTGGTAAGCCAGGGATCATTTTTACCACTTGACCTCTGTGGATCGAGAAGTCCCTGACAGGGAGGCAACAGCGAGTCATGGTACATGCTAGGTGTCCAGGTAGTACCTGTGACAGTGGAGGTGCCACAGGGGTCAGTCTTAGGACCGGATTTGTTTCTGAATGTGTGATCACATCTCAGAGTATGTGACTCAGAAGTGTCCCTGTTTGGAGATGATGTTAAGTTAATGGTGGAATTAAATCACAGATGAGTATCAGACAGGACAAGGGGCCTGGACAGGCTGCAAGCCTAGTCCAACAACAGGCTCCTCAAATTTAACCCCATCAAATGCAAAGTCATGAAGATGGGAGAGAAAAAAGACCTGGAGCGAGTACAGGCTAGGAGGCCAAAGACTGCAAACCTCCTCGAAAGGAAAAACATCTTGGGGAGGAAGTGTATGGTACATCTCTGAGATTATCAAGCAAATCATTGATATGGATATTAGTGGCCAAAATGATTTTCCATTACCTCAGTGAGAACCGTTCAAGACTCTACCACACCATGTACGTCAGGCCCATATTGGAGTATGCAACACCATTTTGGAACCCACACCTAGTCAACCACGTCAATAAATTAGAAAGTGCAAAGGTTTATAACAAGAGTAGTCCCATGGGTAAGGGAAATGTACTACGAAGAGAGGTTAGGAGTAAACCAAACTGACGACACTAGGATCTTTTAACCATATCAAATACTGAGAAGAATTGACAAGATGGACAAAGTTAGGTCACTGAGAATGGTTACATCAACAAGGTCTGAAATTCATAGTTAGAGCTGAAGATAAGTTGAGTCATTACTGGATCAACTAATCATCTCCTCTGTTGCGTTTTCCAGTGCATTTATATCCATTCTGGCCAGTGACCAGAACTGTGCAGCATAATCTAAATGAGGCCTAGCAAAGATCTCATAGAGTTTGAAGAACAACCTGAGGACTTCTATTATCATATATTTCTTGATATGAAGCCAAGGATTCTGTTAGCTATTGCGAACACTTATGCACTGTTGTCTAGTAAATCCTTCTCCTAATCATAAATATAGATGCCATTATTTCAGTTTATATGTGGCATGGTTGTCCTGCCAATATTTAGAATATATTTTCTATTCAAACTGCATCACCACCTTCTCCGACCATATTAAGTCTATTCAAATCATCCTGGAGTGTCTAATGTCCTCATTTAAATTGACTGGACAGCCTATTTTAGTGTCATCAGCAGAATTTGTTATATGTATGTTCTCTCATCTATCTCGTTTGTGAGTATGTAAACAACCAGGAAATTTCAAATCTGACCTCCATGAGACACCACTTCGGACATGCCCCATTCTGATTCTCTCCATTCTATTCAACTCTCATACTTCATTTGTCAATATGCCTCTCTGGGAAAAAATTTCTCCTATTCCGTGTGCCTTAAGTTTCATCATTTAGCCTCTGATGTGGAACTCTGCTATCAACTCTTACTAAATATATATAATAATATCTTCCCATTCACATGATCTCTACCTCATCAAGCCACCTTGAGTGAAAAAATTAGTAAATTCAGACATGAACGCCCCTTAGTAAAACCGTGTTGGGATTCCTTAATCAGTTGTGCTTTCAGAGATGGCTAATTGCCTCAGCAATTATTGATTCCATAAATTTTAACTATGGAGCTAAAACTATTGGTCTATAGTTCGAAGCTAAGGACCTGTCACCTGCCTTGTAAATAGGTATTACATTTGCCTTTTCATTGTCTGGCACTATGCCAGTTT